>JASAMZ010010396.1:0-38355 GCA_030248115.1 Linhomoeus sp. GSCO2_2
CCTGACGTCGTCCAAGTCCAAGGGTCCCTCTTGTCTGACGCCCGCCTCTCTCAGCAGTCGCAGGGCCGCTATTTTCTGAGATTTCCCCTTCTGGTCTCTGCACCTTGCCCATTCTGCGGCTCCTTCTCGCCCCTCGTGACGCTTCGACCTGGCAATGCCGCAGGCAATGGCGCGGGCAATGCAGAGGTTGTCGTTTCGATTCTTGATCTCGAACAGGCAGCCATTCCCGGCACTCTTCTCTTTCAGCCACTTCTTCAGGTTGCAGGGGGCGGGCAGGCCGCTGGCGCTGGGCACCTCCACCACGAAGGTCTTGACGTCCATGTCCGTGATCTTCACGTCGGTATTCGACTGGATGACGCGCTCGAGGATGTTCAGCACCTTCGAGGCCGAGATTCTGTCCCTCTTGCAGACTTCGATTCCGACCGGTCGCTCCAAGTCCGGGTGGCGAATCTCCATGCCGATCCTGGCGTTCTGGGAGGTGCCTTGGAAGGCTTCTTGAATGAGGGAGCCAAAGGCGTGGTGGAGGTCGTCGGGGGAGTTCATGTTCTCCTCGTGCAGCCTCATCCTGTAGTTGCTGATGGTCGTGCGGAACTTCTTGCTCTCCGTCCTGGCCAATCTCTCGATTTCGTAGAACTGGCCGCCCGCGGCGCCGCCCACTTGACCACTGGAGGGGGTACTGGTCGGAGAGGGACTCTGAGAGGGCGGCGTGAAGCCCACGGGGGAGGGTGGCGTCCCATAGTCCACTGGCAGACTGTCCACTGACGACAGGCTCAGAGGGGAGTAGGGCTCCAACTCTTCCTGTGACGAGTCCGATCCACTGGAGAGAGAGTAGGGCACCAGACAGGGTCTCTTCAGAGGCGGCGAGCCTTCGGAGTCTTCTGACAGCTGTCTTCTGACCGGAGCGGCTTCTGACGTGGTCGGCTGACTGTCCAGAAAGTCCCAGAACTCGCCGTCGCCCAGGGGCAAAGATCCGTCGGGGCAAATCTTCAGATACTGGCTGAGGACGGCGTCCCACAGGCCCGGCGTCGACTTGTGCAGTCCCAACTCGATCAGCCGATTCAGCTCCGCCACTGAGGAAACGCTGCTCAGATCCATGGCGACGGGCGCCCAGCCACAGAGGCTAAGAGAAGAGAAGAGAGAACGACGACGACGACGACGACGACCACAACGGCACCCTCCCACTACGCAATCCCAGTCCCAGAGGAGGAAGGAGGAACTAATGCGCGAGCGTATGCGGGGTTCTCATCGACGAGAACGGACGTAAATAATCAAGGGGGAAGTCCGAGGACTGACCAGAAATGGAAGATGGCGGCTATTTAAGGCTCCTGCAAGTTGGCGGGAAAGCCGCTGATTGGCCAGCAGCTGGAGACCCCTGGACGTGGGGGTGCCGCTCGAGCAGCAGCGCGCCTCCTGATTGGGCATCTGCTCCTCCAGCCAATGGGCGCGCGCCACCGCCGCTCCAGCTGGACGATTCCTGGAATTGGGAGGCCCCTATGGGAGGGGTGACTCACTCCCCCACCCCCCTCCCCTCCCCTACCGTACTCCCCCTCCCCCAATCAGAGTGAAAATCCCCTCGCCCCCTCCATCAACTGACCCACAATATCACTCGCCCCTCCCCCTACCGTACTCCCCCTCCCCCAAACGAGCCGAAATATCGCTCGCCCAACCCCTACCGTACTCCCCCTCCCCCAAACGAGCCGAAATATCGCTCGCCCCACCCCTACCGTACTCCCCCTACCCCAATCGGAGTGAAAATCCCCTCGCCCCTCCACTACCGTACTCCCCCTCCCCCAATCGGAGTGAAACTCACCCCGTCCAATAGATTCGCCTCCGACGCGTAGTCCCCCCTCTGTGCGCCGGGGCTGGAAGGGAGTTTGGCGGACAGAAGGGCGTTATTTGAGTTAATTAAATTATTTAGGTATAATAAATAAAATTACGACTTATCTAATAGGGGAGCCGTCCCTGGGAGTCTTGTGCGCGTGCAGTCTGCCAATATGCCGAGAGGGGTGCGCTTATTAGAGACCCTTAGGCTTTCCCCAGAACAGCCCAATTGGACCGCTTAGGCTTAGAGGAGCGCACTCCTTCCCTGGGCTTTGAATTCCAAGCACTTTTCACCAGGCTTGCGTCCTGCAATCTACAGCCACAGTTTGAATCTGGCGGTGGAAAATCACGCCCAGTACATTCCACCAAAGACCGGCCAGCACCGGCCCAAAAATCTACTAGGGAGGCCAAAGAAATCACAACACCCAGATGCTTGGGCTTATTCGAGGGGGTGCGCTTATTAGAGACCCTTTCAGCCTTAGGCTTACACATAGTTTGAATCTGGCGGAAAAGTCACCGGCCAGCACCGGGCCAAAGAAATGTACTAACCGGGCCAGAAAGGCCGCCCAGCACCGGGCCAAAAACCTCCTATCCTTCAGCACACCGGGCCAGAAAGCCCATCTATACTACTAAATGAACTTTTGAAAAGTAAAAACTATAGCGTGGGACGACCTGGGAAGCTGAGAGTTCTTTTCCAGGCTAGATATTACTGCAGATATTGACTTTTTCCATTACGAAAAAAATGAAGGTCCATCCAAACCTCTCGAGAGCAGTCATTAACAAGATTAGTAGACGGGGGCAGAGCCCCTCGGGGCACTCCTCCCCTCTTTCAGAAGAATTTTGGGAGTTAAATTATGCTGCCCATTGATGAACGAGACATGCCAGTGAAGTTTAGTGGCCATTCTGATCGCAAAATTAATAGCAAATTCGGAATTGTGACCCTCGAATACCCATATCTGACATACAGCACACCTACCTTCAGCTGAACTGACACAACCAGGTTTTCCACTTGAGGGCACGTATGGTGGCATGCAAATTCTTAAAAAATGGTCCCAGACATCTCAAAACGAAAGGACAACGTCAAATTCGTGATCAGCGTCTCCGAGAAGCCGGAATCGAGTACTTACACGGTAGGTGCCCTGGACAAATCCAACAGCAAAAATTTTGAATTCAAATTTCCCGCCAAAATACGCGTCGGACGGAAAAAGTGTTTCTAGCAAAAACTATGCATCCTTCGATGCGCTATCACGTGAAAGTCGAATTGACACCAAAATGTATCAACGGGACCCAGTTTGCACCAAAATACCGAACATTTATCAAAAAATTTTTAATTTCTCGAAAAAACAGTTTCCGGCTTGGACCTTTTCTCGTTTCCCGGAAAGACATTCCTAAGCACCAAAAACTCGCCAAACATCAACGTAATCGATTGGCACACCAAGAAATGGGAAACGTGGAATTTTGAAATTTTGACCAAAAATCGATTTTTTCAACTTTTCACCCAAAATTTGGCCATTTAAAGAGAAGTGATCTACTACAATGGTATAGAGCTCGCCGAGCTCTATCGATTGGTCTTTATCCCATATCGCTACGAGCACGCTATTAAGAGTTATGCCAGCGCGAAGTTATACCCGTAATCCCAGGACCCAACTTTGGGGTGAATTTCCCGGCTCGGGGTAAATCTGACCGGGTTTCTCTAAACGGTTTCGGAATTGACTATCTGAGCTCTCTTAGTCGACACAAAAATCGTGAAATTTGCTTATAGCAAAATTCACTTATGACTTGTGCCGCAAACCCTACTTTTGGGTCGAAAAACCCGGTTTTTGCTACCCGGCCCGGGCAGACCCGGACCCAGCCCGACGGCGTCCTCACCATCGGATATCCCAATGTCTCTTACATATTCGGTCCAAAGCTCGTCTCGCTCCGATCTACCAGAACACTATTCTTAGCGTCCAAAGTTCGTCGGAGGCCGAAAAACCGGGTTTTTGGCAACTTGCCAAAAATCGGGTCCCGGACGGAAGTCGAGACCTTCGATCCACCCTGCGCTATCTCGAGACCTATCGAATAAAAAAAAAATTCGCCCCGATCGGCCGAGTCTAGCCCGACTTATGAGCGTTTGAATTTACACAGAATCCGCACCATCACTATAGCACTCCTCCCTTTTGGAGGGGAGGAGTGCCAAAAAGAACCAACCGCCTCCAAATTGGATGGAACACGCCCGAAAAATCTTTAAGGTATGGTATTTGTTTTCTGCTGAAAAATCGCCAAAATGCCCCTAAAATAGCTGGCTAATACAGTAGCTAGAAAGCAAATTTGTCCTGCAGTGCCAAATTTGATAGAACAAAATGGTCGCCTGTGGTGTTATTTTTTTGCAATTTCTGTGTTGTGGATGTTACAAATTATAGAATTTTCTCTGAGACGCTTATATGTATGACTTTTCCGTTCCTCAAACCAAGCTGATCCATTGCGAATTCTGTTTAATTTGTTATAATTTTGTGCCATTCTGTGGCTCGCTCTTAAATTTTCAACATGCCCCTACAATTCTGAGTTGGGGGCACCACATGCCCCTTAATCGCTGACGAAAAACCAGCTTTCCTGTATCGAACGCAACAAACCGCGCCAAAAAACTCGCAACGTAGCGCAAGATACTCTAATTTGAAGTTTCACAAAATTGCGACACATCTGCCTTGCGGGTGCTGTGCCACTGCCCTTCATTACGCATTTGCGTCATGATAGGTTACGGTAGCGCTAGATTTTGAAAATCTAGCGTCCGCGCGTCCCAGCGTCCCAGCGTGTTTTGTTAAAGGCCCCGCAAAAGAATCCAGTGATACCGTATTCTCGCAAGACGTTTCACCCACTCAGTTCAATAATTATATCACGCACCAAGCAAAACGCGCGACCGCTTCGTCTAATGAAGCGAACGTTCCTAGTACGAACAAGATTAGTAGACGGGGGCAAAGCCCCGCTGGGCACTCCTCCTCTCCTCTGCTATAATTCTCGGAGGTGAAGCAGCCTCATCAAACAGGATACCCACTAGCCAGTGTGACTGATGACTGAAGCCTCCTGGTCACTCCTATCGCAAATTCGGAATCGCAACTCTAGAAAACCCCACATTCGACACATAACACACCCAGCTTCAGATGAACCCACCCAACCAAGTTTCCAATTGAGGGTATGGTAGGCATGTCCAAATGTCGAAATCGTACGGATCCGGGGCTCGGCTCTAGGCAGCCGAGCTCTAGTGGTGCAGGTTGGGTCGCCAATCGATATGATCCACCCAAGATCACCATAGGGTGAACAAATGTGTAAAACATTTCATCTTCCTAGGTTGTGTGGTTCCTGAGATATGCATGCCCAAAAGTCGGAATCGGCATGGACCCGGGGCTCGGCTCCAGACGGCCGAGGTCTACTGGTGCACACTGGCGCGCCAATCGAAGTGATCCCCCCAAGACCACCATACGGTGAACAAATGTGCAAAACATTTCATCTTCCTAGGTTGTGTTCCTGAGATATGCATGCCAATATTAGGAATCGGTACGGATCCGGGGCTCAGCTCCAGACGGCCGAGCTCTTGTGGTGCTCGCTGGGGCGCCAATCGGAGTGATCCCATAACCTACACCACAAGGCGAACTAAAGTGTAAAACATTCCATCTTTCTACGACGTTTCAGTAAAAACTTACGCAGTGATAAAGATCGCGCTGAGTATGGATCTGGAGCCCGGCCAAGACGGCCGAGCTCTACTGGTGCACGCTGGGGCGCCAATCGAAGTGATCCCCTAAACTACACCATAGGGCGAACTGAAGTGTAAAACATGCCATCTTTCTACGACGTTTGAGTAAAAAGTTACGTGGCGACAAAGTACTGATACGGGGCTCGGCTATACGTTGACATCCGAGCTTTGCTGGTGCACGCTGTGGCGTCAATCGAAGTTATTAGGCAACTACCTCTGGCCAGGCCTGTCCCTGCCTCCAACCCCCTCTGGCCAGACCTGTCCATGCCTCCAACCTCCAATGGCCAAACCTGTCCGTGCCCCCATAAGTAAACAGCAATCCATTCCAAGCAGACCCTTCTCATCGATGTTGCCCTCCCGCACTGAAGTTGTCCACACTGGACAGGTTGTGTATCTCAGGAAAGTTCCCCCTAGTGGGGTGTAAGGACAGGTGAATTTGTTCGGGCTGAAGTTGAACAGGCTGTGTATCTCAGATGACTCCTCAGCCTCTAAGCTACACGAACAAATTCAGCGTGATCTGTTTGCGGGTGCCAAACTCGCCTTCAAAGTGCACAATGCAGCTCTGAATTACCACTATGTCTAAGTACTTCGATACATGTGTTGGCATGTGAAGCTCACCGTTTGTGCCCGTTGGCTAGTGGATATGTTACGTCCACTTTCCGCATTTGTCCAGAAGCCGCATAATGCGGATTCTGGACGCGTCTCCGTCCAGATTCCGCATAATGCCATTTCTGGACGGCGCGGCGTCCAGAATCGGCATTGGAAAGAAGAGCCATGCCCCCACACATTATGCATGATCTGGACGTCCAGAATCAGCATTCCTTCGGCTTCGCATGCCGGAGGTGCACAGCAGGCCTAAGCAGGAGGTGAAGGTCCCCAGGGAACCGGTGGTCTCAGTCATGCAACTACCACCACTGCAGCTTGCGTCATGTGACGTCATTATTCCCCAGGGAACCGGTGGTCTCAGTCATGCAACAACCACCACTGCAGCTTGTGTCATATGACGCCGTTATTCTCCAGGGAGCAGGTGGTCTCAGTCAGGCAACAACCACCACTGCAGCATGCGTCATATGACGTCCTTTTCCCCCAGGAAACCAGTGGCCTCAGTCATGCAACAACCACCACTGCAGCTTGCGTCATATAACGTCGTTACTCTCTAGGGAACAGGTGGTCTCAGTCAGGCAACAACCACCACTGCAGCTTGGGTCATAAGACGTCCTTTTTCCCCAGGGAACCGGTGGTCTCAGTCATGCAACAACCACCACGCAGCTTGCGTCATGTTACGTCATTATTCCCCAGGGAACCAGTGGTTTCAGTCATGCAACAACCACCACTGCAGCTTTCGTCATATGACGTTGTTATTCTCCAGGGAACAGGTGGTCTCAGTCATGCAACAACCACCATGCAGCTTGCGTCATATGACGTCATTATTCCCTAGAAAACCGGTGGTCTCAGTCATGCAACAACCACCATTGCAGCTTTCGTCATATGACATCGTTATTCTCCAGGGAACAGCTGGTCTCAGTCAGGCAACAACCACCATTGCAGCATATGACGTCCTTTTTCCCCAGAGAACCAGTGATCTCAGTCATGAAACAACCACCACTGCAGCTTGCGTCATATGACGTCATTATTCTCCAGGGAACCAGTGGTCTCAGCCATGCAACAACCACCACTGCAGCTTGCGTCATATGACGTCCTTTTTTCCCAGGGAACTGGTGGTCTCGGTCATGCAACAACCACCACTGCAGCTTGCGTCATATGACGTCATTATTCCCCAGGGAACTGGTGGTCTCAGTCATGCAACAACCACCACTGCAGCTTGCGCCATATGACGTCATTATTATCCAGGGAACTGGTGGTCACAGTCATGCAACAACCACCACTGCAGCTTGCGTCATATGACGTTGTTATTCTCCAGGGAACCGGTGGTCTCAGTCAGGCAACAACCACCACTGCAGCTTGCGTCATATGACGTCATTATTCCCCAGAAAACCAGTGGTCTCAGTCAGGCAACAACCACCACTGCAGCTTGCGTCATATGACGTCCTTTTTCCCCAGGGAACCAGTGGTCTCAGTCATGCAACAACCACCACTGCATCTTGCGTCATATGACGTCATAATTCCCCAGGGAACCGGTGGTCTCAGTCATGCAACAATCACCACTGCAGCTTGCGTCATATGACGTTGTTATTATCCAGGGAACTGGTGGTCACAGTCATGCAACAATCACCACTGCAGTTTGCGTCATATGACGTTGTTATTCTCCAGGGAACCGGTGGTCTCAGTCAGGCAACAACCACCACTGCAGCTTGCGTCATATGACGTCCTTTTTCCCCAGGGAACCAGTGGTCTCAGTCATGCAACAACCACCACTGCATCTTGCGTCATATGACGTCATTATTCCCCAGGGAACCGGTGGTCTCAGTCAGGCAACAACCACCACTGCAGCTTGCGTCATATGCCGTCCTTTTTCCCCAGGGAACCAGTGGTCTCAGTCATGCAACAACCACCACTGCATCTTGCGTCATATGACGTCATTATTCCCCAGGGAACCGGTGGTCTCAGTCATGCAACAACCACCACTGCAGCTTGCGCCATATGACGTCATTATTATCCAGGGAACTGGTGGTCACAGTCATGCAACAACCACCACTGCAGCTTGCGTCATATGACGTTGTTATTCTCCAGGGAACCGGTGGTCTCAGTCAGACAACAACCACCACTGCAGCTTGCGTCATATGACGTCCTTTTTTCCCAGGGAACAAGTGGTCTCAGTCATGCAACAACCACCACTGTATCTTGCGTCATATGACGTCATTATTCCCCAGGGAACCGGTGGTCTCAGTCAGGCAACAACCACCACTGCAGCTTGCGTCATATGACGCCCTTTTTCCCCAGGGAACCAGTGGTCTCAGTCAGGCAACAACCACCACTGCAGCTTGCGTCATATGACGTCCTTTTTCCCCAGGGAACCAGTGGTCTCAGTCATGCAACAACCACCACTGCATCTTGCGTCATATGACGTCATAATTCCCCAGGGAACCGGTGGTCTCAGTCATGCAACAACCACCACTGCAGCTTGCGTCATATGACGTTGTTATTCTCCAGGGAACCGGTGGTCTCAGTCAGGCAACAACCACCACTGCAGCTTGCGTCATATGACGTCCTTTTTCCCCAGGGAACCAGTGGTCTCAGTCATGCAACAACCACCACTGCATCTTGCGTCATATGACGTCATTATTCCCCAGGGAACCGGTGGTCTCAGTCAGGCAACAACCACCACTGCAGCTTGCGTCATATGACGTCCTTTTTCCCCAGGGAACCAGTGGTCTCAGTCATGCAACAACCACCACTGCATCTTGCGTCATATGACGTCATAATTCCCCAGGGAACCGGTGGTCTCAGTCATGCAACAACCACCACTGCAGCTTGCGTCATATGACGTCCTTTTTCACCAGGGAGCCGGTAGTCTCAGTCATGCAACAACCACCACTGCAGCTTGCGTCATATGACGTCGTTATTCTCCAGGGAACAGGTGGTCTCAGTCAGGCAACAATGTTGTGTTGGGAATCGTCACAGAGCATGTGTGATTCTGAGTGTGTTTCTGCTGCTTACCAAAAGTTGGTGTTAGGGGGGGCTTGTTGAACCTCCTTGTACCTAGGAAGCGCTTATTCGAGGGGAAGTGGGGGGGGGGGGGGGGGGAGCGCTAATTGGAATAGCTACGCCACTTTTTGATGGTTCGCTACGCATGGCGTGATATGTCGACGGTGCAGTTGGGAGTTTGGGGACGGCAGCAGACTGGCTTCCTTTTCCAGCGAGAGGAAGCTGTGGTCGTCGTCTTCTCTTTGGCTTCCTCCATAGATGCAGATGAAGATGACACTGTGATGAATGAGCAATCACAATGTCAGGGCGTCGACGACGCAATCGACGCAGCCGAACTGCTGCCAGTGGGTGTGACTGGGGGGATACCGCGGCGCGCCTGTCCAACAGACACATCCCCAGCTGAATGTGGGCGTTCCAAGGGGAGTCGCAGGGTAGAAAGGCGGATGAAATGGGAAGATGCAGTTACCCAACGTGAATGAATATCTTTATTGCTTCTTCTGAACTATTCAAAGGGGGCAGCACATCGAATGTGTTGTTTTCAAAAGGTGCTCGTATTTCTGATCGTCGGGCTCTGTCCGCTGGCCGTCTTGCGCTCTTTCCTACTTTCGACGCGCAGCAAGTCGGAGTCTACCGTATTCCCTCGTAGACACCGAACCAATAGGGAAATAGGGAAAGGGGCGCGGGAAGGCAAATGTGCGACTGCGAGACGGGGGTGGAGGTGGGCCGGGGGCTAAATTTTCTTTCCCTAGCAGGTTTGGGGCCGGGTAGGGAGGAAGGGCGAAAACGCCGTCTAACCCCCACTCATCCCTACGTGACGTCACAGCGGGCGGCCGATAACAAGCGCGCGCGTCCACTCCATCCCTCGCTCGCTGCTCTGCAGCTGCGCTGAGATCTTAGCACAATATTTGGCACTGCCTAAGTGACACACGACGACACATACATAACACAACGTTGAGCGCGTTTACTTACTCGCCTTCAAGCGACGTCTCGTTATGGAATTCTTCATACGTTGGAGCTGGTGTTTTTTGCCAGCGAGGTCATTTCGTCTTGTTTGCCCAATGGAAGTGGAAGATTCACTGCTGAAGTTGGCGTGGACGAAGCAGTCATACGAGTCATACCCATGGCCACCTCGGAAGAAGAACTTGAGTGCTGGCGACGTTCGTTGTGGACATTCGCGCTGCGCTTCTCGAATCCGCAAGAGGCCCGATTAGGGGAAGGACTACCTCCGCCAACGCTCGACTCGGAACAAGACAGTTCGCTTCGGCACTGAACAATTCAGAAATTTGGTGAAACGTACATCTGTCTCTCCCTGTGTACAGAGCAGCTGCAGAGCAGCGAGCGAGGGATGGAGTGGACGCGCGCGCTTGTTATCGGCCGCCCGCTGTGACGTCACGTAGGGATGAGTGGGGGTTAGACGGCGTTTTCGCCCTTCCTCCCTACCCGGCCCCAAACCTGCTAGGGAAAGAAAATTTAGCGCCCCGGGGGGGGGGGGGGGGGACAGCTGAGCAGTAGCGCTTCAAGTGGCGTCAGGTCCAATGTGGAAGTCTGGCGTTGGTGCAGACTTGGGAGTGTGAAAGCAGCCGCTTATGTAGCCCCTGACCAGCTTTTGTGCACGCTTTGGAGGGGGCACCAGTGCACTTTGTGACAACGACACTCTAATACTGGCCGTCAGGCATTCTTGGCTGGTTGGGCGGGAGGGTCGTGCTCTGCAGATGTGTTTCCCAACGGAACGTTCTGCTTCCAGAGTAGCGTCCGCTGGCGAGGTGGAGCCGCCGTCCGAACAGACGATCTGCCACTTCTGCGCTTCTCTGTTCCTGCGACGGCGCGGCGGCGGTTGGACCTTGAACGGTGACGGTCCTTCTCTGGGGCGCTCCTTTGCGGTGCCGCGTTCCGTTTGTCGCTTGTTGTCGTTTGTTATTGTTTGTACACGGGTATATCAGCGTTGAAGCAAATAATGCTCTGTCTCATTTAGGCCCTCAACGAACGTCGAAGAGAGATTGAGAGGAGAGCAGGACGGAGGAAGGGAGAAGCGTCGGCGTCGTCGTCTGGACGCGACGAGTGCTTGAGTCCCGCCACGGGACGGACAGACAAGCGTCGCCTCCCCATCTCATGAAGCAGAGTCACCACTCGATTCGTCCACTCAGTGTTCTCACCTGCGCGATTATTCAGTCAAGTCGTTCGGAGCGGATCGGGTGCGCCGGAGCAAGCATGGCGCATGCCGGCGTTTTAACATGGAATTCGCATACGGCATGTAGGCAAGTCGGTCGTCGGCCACTGCATTGTAAGACTCGCGCAGCCTTCCTTCTCGCTACTCCTACCGCCCAGGCGTTCTACGCCATCCGCAGCGCAATTGTCGCTGGTGCTTTGCACGCAGTTTGGATCACATTACTTACCGTATGCTGCATTTGGATTGGACGACACCGGAGCAGGAGTTGAGTCGACACCTTTTGCTCACCGGAGTACCTAACCCTCACGCTCTCTTACAACTACTTGAAACTGGGGAACTGGAAACATGGACGGAACCCATGCACTGCTGCCTATGGTGCCCGCACTTTCTCGCCTTTCCACAATTCCTTTCCACACACTCCTTCAAACGAGTAAGAGCAGTCTTCCCTTGGGTAATCATGGAGTAATCGATTTATTCCTCGTCGATCTGCTAGACGACTTTGCCGGTTGACCGTTCTCCATCTCCACGGCAGCAGTGGTGGCATCGGTAGGAGGGGAAGTGTCGACGACGGCCAGCTGTAGACAGACGGTAGGCACTAAGCGGCATTGGACATTTCTTTGGAAATCGGCGCTTCAGTTCGCCCACTGGTGTCTCGACAACTGTCTCTGTTGCTTTTGGGCCCTCGGCGCCCACAGTCGTCGTCGCCATTCCACAGCCCACAGTCGTCGTCGCCGTTCCACAGCCCACCGTAGTCGTCGCATTAGGGGGCACATTGTCGTCGTCTTGCTCATATGCCCAGTAGAACGCTCTGTCGCTCAGCGACTAAATGGAACGGCGCTCAAAATGCAACTGTGCCTATGCACAGTCGTTGCAAGTGGTTCAGAAATCTATTGAACCAACGGGGACGAGGAAGCAGAGCGAGCCGTCCATCCACAGCTCCTTGACAGCTTTCTCTACTTCTTCACGCTGGCGGAAGGGCGCCGCTTCGTACGCTACCTATAATCACAATAGGAAGTAACCACCACGAAAAGAAACAGGAAATAGCATCGAAGCATTGTTCTTGTGATGAATCTCTCACCGACAAAATGAAATCGCTGTCGTCGACGTCGGGGCGAATGGGTACATCCGCAGCGAAACACAGCCGAAAATGATTCAGAATCTGCGCCTGCAGCCTTTCCCTCCGTCTCTCTCCTAAACCGTGGTACATGGGCCCGTGGGAACACCCCATTGGGATGGTGGGGCGCGTGACTGTAAGGCACCTTCTTTCTCTGTCGCCGTGTTCGTCGCACTTCTGAATCAACAAAGGCGATTCTTCGACAGACGGACCCATTCGACTCGAGAAATGGCCATTACGAACTCTGTAGGCGAGCAGAAGGTTTGCCCTGGCAGCTCGCTCGCTTGGCGTCGGCGGCGGAGTCGCCTTCTGCTGGCCACCTTCAGTAGTGTCTGTCTGAATACACAAAGCGACAAGCAAAGTGTGATTGAATTTTTGATAGACCACCGGCTCAATTAGAATGCGCACGCGATCGTCGTCCTTTGTCGAAGGTTGGACAACTTCGGAGGTAGGGCTGCTTCTTCGGCGCCTCCTTCGACGCAAGCGGCGCGTCTTCTTCCCAGCAGCTTTCGGCCGAGCGACATCGGTTCGAGTGGCATCAGTTCCTCCAGCAGCATCGTCGGTCGACGACTGCAAATACCAAGGCGAGCGATGTTGGTTGGCTGTTGAGTTGACTCGCACAACTGGCAGGAAATCGACGCGAAACCTGCGAACAGCTTGGAGATGTGCTGCTTTCCGAAGCGGTCTTGCTGCCAGGGAGAGAGGGGCTTCTGGTTGTGGCTGGCTTCTGGCTTCTGGCTGGGCGAGAAGGGCTTCTGCTGCCAGGGCGAGAGCGTCGTCGCCGACGTCGACTCGCCTGTCGTTTCGCCGGCGTTGTCCTGACGTCGACGTCCTTAATGGCAACAAGCGCGATATTGATTGCTTGACGGAGGGATTGGCATTGACGGCCACAAGTTGCCGCGCGCGAGACCTCGTCGTCTCGTTGTACCCTCTCGCCAGTATCCCCCCGGGCCTACCCCGGACCATCTCCACCTTTATCTCGGAGTTCTCTGCCTCTTCTTGGCCCTCTTCTGGCTCCTCCTGGGCCTCCTGGTTTCCCCTGGTGGGCCTCGTCCCTACGTTCTCCCCAGTCCTTTCCCGATGTGTAATGGGTGACAGGCAGCGATTGACTTTGAATCAGATTTTCGCTGCTTCACAAGTCGACTAACCGGCTGCCTTCCGTCCGCCCTTCTTCTCGTCGATGTTTGGTGGCTGGGCGGGGTAGGGCAGTGGCCTCGATGGGCTGCTTTACGTGACCTTCCTTGGCTTTGCTACGCCCCCCCCCTCCGCACCTCTCTTCACGCCTTTCCAGCAGGACTTGGTCGCACCCTCTCCGGCCCCCCTCTCTTTTCCGGTTATCGGTATCAGCCATGGGCGCTGCCATCGCCCACCCCTCTTTCATTCTCTTTCAAATTTCTATAAGCGTATATTTACACAATCTTTACGTTCTGTACGACTGGAAGTATGTAGCCTTCAATCACCAAGTCAACTAGCGGACTATTGCTAGCGCAAGGACTCGTCTATTGCTAGTTGCAGTCGTCCCCGACGTTCAACTGCAGCCCAGAGATCGACGAAGCAGCGCGCCACTGTCGCACTGTCACCGACGCCAATGGAAGAGGAGATGCAGGCCGGCGAGCAGCTGCGTACACTACACGGTACACGCTCGATAGATATATACCTACTAGGCCAAACCCGGGCCTGGCGGTCAATGTATCGTGGCGGTCCCGTTTCGCCATGAACAGGGGCAGCGAGCCAGCGACACTATGACAACGACGACGAAGACGCAGACCCAAGCGGCGATGGTGACAACGACAATTCTAAGGGCGCCGGAGCCACCTTCATCTGTCTGACCATCGCCGAATGTTGCCGTTGTTGCGGCCCCACCTTCTCCGCCAACTGTCACGGGACGAAAATCAGCAACACGGGCCACCGCGTCCGGCTAATAGACTGCCCAGTGAGTTCTTCGGGACGACACTTTTATGAGTGCACCCCCTTTACTGACTGAGTGCATCCATCTTCCACGCGTAGCCCAGCTGAACCTTGTCGGTCAGCAGGGATTACTAATGTATAGGATTTCAAAGGGCACATTGGGGACGCCCTATAAGTTTTCTGCTGACTGCTTGACTCCACCGCGGATACTTTAGATCCGGATACGTTGTCCAGATACGGACGCTTGGCTCCACCGCGCCGACGCGAACGACAGCGCCCGGACTCCACCGCGCCGACGAACCTGCCAACTGCGATCCATGCCGGTGGAGTTCGGGACATGAGTAGTGGAGTAGGTGAAGCTTCACTACTGAAACTCGTCTCCGTCTTCACCTGTATCTCAGCTTCAAGGGAGGGCTAGTTGCTAATTGCTGTGTGATTGCAAGCCCGCTCGCTTTGAAGTGGAGGCTAGTTGACGTGGTGCCGAGTGATAATAGGCCCCTTCGCTTTGAAGTGTAGGACGAGTTGATATGCTGCCGAATGATTACAAGTCCCTTCGCTTTGAAGCGAACGCTCCTCCAGCGTTTGAAGGCCACGTTTATTGCCGCCGTACACACGTAGAGCTTACAAGCAAAGCAAGCGCTGTGCTCTGTCGAAGGAAACGATCACTGTACAAGAAGCTGCTAATCACCGCTGTACACGCACGCGTTGATAATCGCTGCACAAGAATAATCGTCCCTCTTTAGAAGAGAGCAGAAAGGGGCGGACACACGCTGACAGAAAGAACCCAGAGTTTGCGCTTGCAGAGGTGATAGGTAAGCTGCTACTGGAGCTGGCTTGCATCGTTCACTCGCTGAGCATGTCGTCGATCGCCTTCGCGTTGTTCTTGATGAAGCAGCGGAGCTGCAAGCGCCGCTTCTCCCAGGTGGCTTTCTCCGCCTCGTCCTCGTCCATGCCCAAGTCGATCTTCTGGTCCTTGTTCGCTCGAAGGACTTGTAGTAGTTGGTGTGGCGCAGGCTCCAAACTCGGTTGATGGCCGTGTTGACCTGTGGGATCAGCTCAGGTGCATATGCATTTGGCACGGAAGGTTAATCAAAGCCGCGCCTTGCTCAAGGGATGCTTCTAATGGGGGCGGGGGCAACTAAGCCATTCTGGGATAGCCAGCCAATCAGGCAAGTTGATTTGTAGCGCGCCAAAGAAACCAACCTCTTCCTTGAAGGCCTCCAGCACTTCGTCGTAATTTTCCAGCATGTCATCGGCCGACTTGATGTCGTTCATGTCGCTGACGGCGTCGGCGACAAACTCGAGTATGGTGTCGACTTCCTGCGAATTCGACAGCTCACAGCTGTCGTCCGACTCTTCGTCCTCGTCAGATCCGTCGTTGTCGTCGTCCTGTCTCTTCCTCCTCCTGCTCACATGGGGCGCTGTCTTCCGTGTCGTCGCTGCAGTCTCGGTGGAACTTCCTTTGGTGGCGCTTGAGGCTAGTCTTGCTTGCGAATTCCTTGTGACAGTAGGCCTCCAGGTTTCCGTCCATACTTGACGCGTCGACAGAGCAATAGCTTTGAAGAGTGAGAGACCAAGCAGAAGACATGCAGAGAAATGAGTGAGCGAGAATGACGTCGCGACAGTACGCGGGGCCTTTATATACGCCCCTATGTCTGCAGAAAACAATGGCCGGACGGCCAGATCAATCAGCAACCTCCTGCATCGGTGGTTAACTACCGACGTAGGTGGTTGGAAAGTACCAACGCCGGTGGTTAACCGCCTACGTCGGTGGTTCCTTTTGCGCGCGCCGTCCCACCTGTGCGTATATATGTAGGTGGGTCGCTAATAGTCAAGCGGGGGCATGGCAAACCTGAAGGAGCTTTGCTCGAGTCAGATTGAATGTGTTCTGTTGCAATAACGTGTTGTGTTGAAGCGCCGAAGAGTGTATTCATGCTAAACTTGAGCTCTGCCAACATCGACGTTACGGTAGATCGGTTGTTTAACGCGACTGCAGCACGATGCGGAAAGCGAACAGCGACACGGGCACGCAGAACGTACGAGAAGAAGCACAAGCAGGCGCACAGTACGAGAGCAGAGCGCAATACAAAAGGTGAATTCGTGTACTCTACTGGTACCTGCAAGTACGACTGCGCAACGCAAACGAAGTGACAAGCAATGCGAATTTGAACTCGAAAGAGCGCACAGGTACGAGAATGGCTAATCAACGAATGGACTGGACTGGACTGCGCTGCGCTGCACGACAACCCGCTACCCGCACGTCGGAATGACCACCACCGGCTCTGTCAGGAGGCAGACCCCCGGCAATGGGAAATGGAATTAGACCAGGCCCCAGGAATTCCGGCATATTGTCTGTTGGGCGCGTCTCCTGTTAACCTTTCGGTCCCGTCAAGGCCTAGTTGCAATGGAGCCGCCCACGGCGCTATCAGCTCCCCGCCCGTGTGGTCCAACGGCCGTGCCAAATTCAACACCGGCACCCAGAAATGGCTCCACTCCCCTGCAAGGCCACGGAAACCTGCAGGCTACAACAACAACAACAACAACCCGCTACAGTATCTACCTGTACCTACCTACATCCAGTCCAGTCACACTGGACTAGAAAGGCTACAGACCGCAAGCGACCTACGAAAGAGAAGCGTGTCACTCGGTGTCGACAGACAGAAGCGCGCGAATGGCCTCGTCGTCGCCTACGGTAGCTTCAGGCAACAGGACGAGGATCTGTTTGTGGTCGGAGTAGAAGCAGTTCAACGTCTGACAGCCGCAGTCGACGCTGGGCAGGCAGTTGGCCCAGGGCTGGTCGATGGCCGTCAGGGATTCGTCCGTTGTGGGGCCGAGGTCGACGGGGGCGAAGCCGCACTCGCCCATCCAGGCAGCCAGTCGTCGGCTCAGCCGCTCCTCCTTTCTCAAGCCGTCTACGTTGCAGTAGTCTCCGACGATGATGGTCCTCTCCAACCAGCCGATGTTGGCCAGCAGCGACTCCTGCAGCAGCGTCAGCAGCTGCTCCAGCGTCGCCTTGTTGGGGGACCTGCAAACGACCCCTCAGCCCTCCTGATCTGTATCTTCTGTGTTGTAACTCACTCGCCACTTGCACACAATTATTACCATTTAAATTGCTGGCACCCCTATACTCAGTCTACCGTAACCCTCTGCGTACCTGTAGAGTCCCAGGACTTGACAGTCGCGCCATTCGAAGCGCACAACCTCCACAGCCTGCCCGGCAGCGGCTCGACGCTCCACGCCAGCTGCTTTGAGTAGATGGCGATTCCATAGTCCCTGACAGAATCGTGTGATATTTAGATGGGTTTCACAAAGCCCATAGAAAGAGTAACTCAAGAGGGATAAAGGTCTGACTTGGAGCCGACGTCGTTCAGGTAGAGGTGGGGGAAGCCTTCCAGCGCCAAGGCGCCCTCAGAAGCCCTTCCCGCCTTCGATTCGGCGAAGACCAGCACGTCGGCGGCCATCAGGTGTCTGTCGGCCTTGATGCTGCCGTGGTTGCGCTGGAGGGACCGACAGTTGTTGAAGATCAGCACCGGCCGCCCCAGGTTGGCAATGTTGGGAAGCAGCCAGCGCGGCGCCTTCTGGGGCTTCCTACGAGAATGACCACTGGCGCTACATTCACAAGATGAAACACAACCCAACTTCTATAGTCTCAACGTATACATACCTCAGCTCCAGCATCTGCTCAGCGACGTTGGGTCCACCACGATGCGCTCTCTGCAGAAGGAGACCATGTGGAGGTTGGCGAGGCGCTGGACTCGCGAGATGCCGACGTCGGCCTCAGCCGCCCTGTTCCTGGCGCCCGTGAAGTCGAGAATGGCCAGTGGATAGGTGGAGCCTTGGCAGCGGTAGACGGTTTTGGCCCCAGAGGCCATCAGGAACAGGGCGTGGCGCCGACACACTGAATGCGACAAACGGTGACTGGCTGCTGAGCAAGAAGACCAAATTCCAAGTTTCAAACGACTCACGGACGCTCATACTGCTCACGTTGAAGATGAACTCCTCCGGGAAGATGGGCGTCCACCGCTGCTTCTATTCGCCCACGTCTCTGAGGCCGTCGTCCTCCTGGAGACGCCTCTTCCACTCTGGCAGGGAACGCCGCTTGGCGCCACACTCGGCCTCGCCGAACTCCACCCAGACGGTGCGGTTGGCCGGCTGCTGGAAGCGGACGACGCCCTCGCTGCCGTTGACCATCTTGTCCAGCAGGTCGATGTTCTTCACCAGGTCCACTCTCTGGCCCACGCGCAGAGTGACTTCGCGGCTCGAATTAGCGCACTTCTTGCGCGGTAGCTTGTCGAGCTGCACCTGAGCGGCCGCCTGCTTCTTGGTGACAAAGTCCTCGAGGCGCTCTCTGGCCTTGTCCACCATGGACTCGCCCCCGCCTGCTTCAGTAGCGGGTCGTTGTACTTGTCCACCTGGTCCCAGAAGGGGGCCATGACCTGGACGTCGGGCGTGGCGGCCAGCAGCTCCTTGGCCCGCTTCTCCGATATGTTGCGCTCCATCAGCGTCTCCACGTCAGCTGGAGTGTGCAGGCCCTCGCGCACCTGCATTCACACGCGTGGGCATACGTGTAGTATACATACCGGGTGTCCCATAAATCCAGACCCCCCGTCCACAGTAAGTTACAGGAAACTCTACGCGGTGAAACTTTCACATATTAAAGTTCAATGTCTTGGGACATCTGACACCAAATTTCAGCATCATACACCAACTTTTGCGGAATTGCGGGCACAAAACCCAAAATTGGTTAATTACTCAAGACTCGCCGTCTTCTGTCGGCCACAACTTTCGCTAGACTGCAGCTAATTTGGTGCGAGTTGTACCGCTTTGAAGTAGACAGATCAGGCTTTCGAATGGTCTTTGAACGAAAATTGTAGCTTGTACCACGCATGAGAAAGGTCGAAACACATTTTGGTTTGCCGGCCCCAAAGCAGGAGGCAGTCAGCCCCTCCTGCTGCAGCAGGGCCTCCTCCACGACTGCCAGCGGCCGTGACCAATTTTGGGTTTTGTGCCCGCAATTCCGCAAAAGTTGGTGTATGATGCTGAAATTTGGTGTCAGATGTCCCAAGACATTGGACTTCCATCTGTGTTAGTTTCAAGGCGTAGAGTTTCCTACAACTTGCTGTAGAGGGGGGGTCTGGACTTATGGGACACCCGGTACATGTCACAAGTCTACATACATGCTTACGAAGAATGTCTTCAAAAGAGACAGGAAATGCAGAGTACTCTAACCCAGTCTACACAAAATGGGAAGCTCACCCTGTTGAAGATGGCGCAGGCGGCCAAATCCTCCCGTTGTCGCATCACTTCGGTCAGCTCGACCATGCGGAAGTCCTTCCAGCGGCTGGGCTCACAGGGCACGGGATTGACGAAGGCCTTGCAGTCGCCCACCGGTGGCAGCTGAAACGACTCCTTGTCACTGTTTTCAGCCACCTTAGTACAGTAGTAGTAGACTACTAGTAGACTAGTAGTAGTAGTAGTAGACTAGTAGTAGTAGACTACTAGTAGTAGTGGTAGTTGAAGGACAGTATTCAGAGAGCAACAACACCTGGAAGAGGTCTCCAAAGAGGATGACGTGCTTGCCACCAAAGCCTTCCGTCGTTCGGAAGATGTCCTGCAGTCTCAGGTCGATGCCTCGGAGGAAGGCGCCGCCGCACATGCTCACCTGAGAAGTCACAGACCCACTTCGCACCCTATCTGACCCAAGGATGTCATGTACTGTAGTACACTAACTAGAGTGCTTAGCCCATAGGTGATACTGTAAGTATACAGTATAGCCTACAGATATTGTCTACACTTTATTGAAATGTAGCCACATGTATTGACTGATGGTGAGCAGCCACTGCTTACAACAGTCCATAGGAGATTGTGATAGATCTAACGTCATTTGACTCTGTGTCCCTGCCAGTGCCTGAGTTTAGAGTCGCACCAACTCCTGTGCCTCAGAATACACTGAATTCAACACATGGATGTTTGTCTTAGCCCATAGGTGATTTCACATAGATCTCAAGTCATTTGACACTGCGCCACTGCCAGTGCCCACGTTTACCCCATTGAACCTACCGGTCCCTCTGAATACACTGAATCTAACACATGGATGTTTGCGTTTAGCCCTTAGGAGATTTCAGAGAGATTAAAAGTCATTAGCACTCCGACCCCAAAAGGGGCGGAGTGCTATAGTGAGACTGCTACCGATCAAAATTTTCCACCCAAGATTTCTCGCGCGTGGTTCATCCGATTTGGACGGGGTTTTTTTTAATCGATAGCTCTCGAGGGATAGTAGGTGTGGACGGACCTTCATTTTTTCGCGTAGTGGGAAAATTTCGAGAAAAATTCAAAAATTTGAAAATTTACTTACTGGGAGGGTGTTCACCCAGCTAGAATTTCTGGAATAGTGGTCCGATTTTGACGTCCTTTGCATATGTTATAGCCCTCTACGATAGCTTTTGCGGAAAAAAATCCCGAGCCAACTGACCGACGCGTTATCGGGTTACGGTAGCCGAAAGTGGTTTTTGACAAAAATTTGCCTTTAACAAATCCTAGTAAATCAGGGAGTTGTTGGATCGGGCCAGATATCTCAAATCGGCAAGATTATCATGTTCTTTTTCGTTCAAGACCAAAATCGCCGAAATCCGCCGAGGAAATCTTGAGTTCTGCTGTCGCAACGGGTCTCCGTCGGGGGTCGAAAATGCCGATTTTTGACTTTCGACCATTCTAGCGCTCGATTGCGTTAATTTACGGCCAAATGGACTGCACCATGCGATTACCCGTTGAAAACTAATGTGGAATCAATTTTCAAAAATATTTTTTCGGCTACCGTACCCCTGCCGCGTCCAAAATTCGAATTTCCACCCCCGAGGGCAAAATCAATGTTGGAGTCGACTCTGGTGCTTTCGAGGTCGCTGATGACGAATCTGGCGTTATTTTGGCGTTTCGGGTCAAGATTCGCGAATTTTTGCCGATTTTCGACCTACTGAAGCCCTACGTCGACGAAACTGAAAGTTAGGTGATTGCACGTTTGTAATGTCGATTCTAGGGTATTTCGCGGCGAGGAACGCGAATTCGCTATTGGTTTCTCCATTTTGTGTCGATTTTGCCTTCAAACAGCCACTTTCCTAATGCCGACATTCAAATTTGAATGCAACTTTTACCGTAATCTCCTCAAACTATGTTGTAGCTTAATTTGCGCGCGCATTCAAACTTCACAATTGAAGGAAATGCAGTGCGAAAAGACGGCGTGGTAAAGTAAGCATTTGCGCATGAATTGTCAATTCTTCCCGTCCAAAATGGCAAGGCGAGTCTGCGATTGGCGCAGCCCCGAATCTTAGCTGCCGGCTACTTGTTGAATCGAAGTAAAATGGCGCATTTTGGGCTCAATAACTCAATTCGGCCTGGTCTACAGGATTTCGGTGGAGTTCTGCTGCGCGCCGGTCCTTGTAGGTGGAGGGAATAGGCGTACCGGGTGTCCCAAAAATCCAGCCCCCCCATCCAGAGCAAGCTGTAGAAAACTCTACGCAGTAAAACTTGCACAGGTTGAAGGTCAATGTCTTGGCACATCTCGTACCAATTTTCAGCGTCATACACCCAATCATGCAGGAATTGCGGCGCAAAACGCAAAATTGGTCAATTTCTCAAGACTCGCTGGCTTCAGTGAGCTACAACTTTCGCTACACTGGAGCTAATTTGATGCGACTTGTACCATTTTGAAGAGGACAAAACAAGCTTTCGAACGGTTTTGGAACGAAAATTGTATCTCGTAGCACGCGTGCGAGCGATCGAAGCAAAGTCGATCGGCCGACCCCAAATCAGGGCGGAGCAGCTCCTCTTCCTGCTGGGCGGCCTCCTCCACGAGGGCCAACAGCCGCGACTAATTTTGCGTTTCGCGCCACAATTCCTGCACGAGTGGGTGTATGACGCTGAAAATTGGTATCAGATGTGCCAAGACATTGGTCTTTAATCTGTGTAAGTTTCATCGCGTAGAGTTTTCTATAGCTTGCTGTGGATGGGGGGGGCTGGATTTATGGGACACCCGGTACACTGAAACTCGCGCGCCGGCGGAATTTGTGGAGAATCTTTGGACGGAAATCGGCCTTATTTCTCATGATAAGTGAGTGGTGGTCTGCTTTCTTCCGTTCTGGTCGCCGGTCGGAGTGCTTCACTGCAGGGTCTCCTGCACGTTTCCCTTGTTTGACATTGTGCCCCTGCCACTGCCTGCGATTAGCACTGTTCCACTTCATGTGCCTTGAAATACACCTCGGGGTCTAACAGCAGTAACACTGTAGTGAATGGTGACACGACAGTGCGAAATTTCCATGCAAATGGCCCCCAAGCACTCTTTAGTGCTCAAAATGTGGTGTGCAGCGCAGCTGTTACTTGCATGATTTTTGTGGAATTTAGTCATCGGCCAAAGTCCACAATAGGACGTTTTCTATTCCAGGCCAATGCGGTTCTTTTGAGCCATAGATCTCCAAAATCCGTCAACTGTGTCAAGAGTTATCGTGGTAACAAACAAACGAACAAACAAACAAACACACTCTATGCCGCTTAGTATATAGGACAAAGCGTTTCTCACAACACAGTCTATTACAACCTCGTCGATGATGACGACTTCCTGAAAGGCGTAGGCGTTCTGCATTCGCGTGCGCTTCTCGTCTCCCACCGGCTCGTAGTCACCCAACGGCGACTGGGCCGGAATCCCAGGGCGCTGTGACACGTCAAGCCGCCCACCTGCACAGTGAACCAATAGCAAGTGATTGCGGTCACAATTTGACAGCTGGAGCAAGGTCGACAACCAAAACATATCCAGTGTAATACAAAGAGAAGAGAAAGCAAGTACAGTAGGCAAAGCTACCAACCTGACAGGCGGCCCTTCCCGAGTAGGCCATGACCAGAACGGAAGACTTGGCGAAGGCGTCGTCTGTGAGACGCAGGTCGACGACACCGGCCTCCTTCCTCTGCATTCGCTGCCTCTGGTAGAACTGATTCAGACTGTCCACCAGGACGCGGCACAGCTTCGTCTTGCCCACGCCTGAAGGAAGAGAGAAAAGAATTCGCCACGTGGTGGCACAAAGCATCACCTAAGATGTGGCTGAAGTTGTACAATGGCGAATCTTGCATGCAGAAATGTTCCTAGCTATCAAATTCGCCTGTAACCCATTGTTGATGTACGCAGTTCATTCATTCACACATATGTACCAGCGCCTCCTGAGATGAACAGTCTCAGTTTGTCGTCGTCTCTCGTCGAACTGCATGTCGTTCAGAGAGGCGACTTGGGGTCTGAGGTCCTCCTCGCGCAAGTCTGGCACCGGCTAGAAAAGTTGGGCGTTCTCCCCGATGTCCGCCTGGCCCACGTGGTCCTCCTGGGCGCCCTCGCCCTTCGCCTCTGCCTCTCTGGCCTGCGCTCTGCCCGTCTCCTCCTCGTGCTGACAGGAGGGCGCCACCGCCGCGTTCTCCGCCATCTCCCCACTGACCTGAAGATACTCACTCACTCCTCAAATGAATGAACAATAGCTTCCTTGCATTCTCCATACCTAACTCCTACCCTACCATAAAGCGTTCTAGTAAGTGTTGTGTTTGTCGCCTAAAGGCCTCGCGTGAAATATGTATGGCCCACCTCTTCCACAATTTTGGCGAATCTGTCTCCCAGGCAGTCGAACTGGCCCTTGCGCTTCTGCAGCTCTCCGGACTGGCACTCGGCGACGAAGCGCTCGCGGTAGCTGTCGTAGCGGATCAGCTTGCCGCCCTTGGCCCTGCTCTCCTTCTTCACCAGCAGCGCCTGCTCCTCTGCAAACACTTCCGTCTTCTTCGTCTCTGGGTTGTAGAGGCGCCGCTCGAAGGGACAGTAGAGAAAGAGCTGCGTCCTGAATGTTATACATTGCCCACTATTCAAGACAACATGAAAGTAAACTCAGATGACTGTGGAACCTGCAGAAGTTGACTGGGTCGTCTTCCTCTGAGACGGGGACGCTCCTGATGATCTTGGGGAATCGCCTCTTCTTCATCATCGCGCCGCTCTTGAAGTAGACCTCCTGTGGCAGTTCGGCCGTCTCCTCCTCCCCCTCCTCGCCCAGCAGCTTCTCTGCGGTCACCTGCTCCACTGGCCCTTCTACCGCTTCGGCTGAATACGGTAGGTACAGCAACTACAACGTCATCTGTCCCAACAAAATCTGTCCCTACGACAACAAGCCTACTAAATGCAAGCAAATGGGGCCACACCACCAACCTTCAGCTGCGGCGGCAGCGTCATCGTCTTCGGCCGCGTCGAGGTCGTCCTCCGTGTGTTGTCGGCGTCCACATCGGCCTTCTTGTCCGTGTTCAGGGACAGCTCGTAGCAGGCGGCGAATTTGCCAGACACATGCGGCCCAGGGCTACTCGACTGGAGGGGTCGCAGGTGTCCATGCGCGCGAAGTAGCGGTCGATGATATTCTTCTTGAGGACCTGCCTTGCTGTTGGGGTTCTTGGCCTCCAGGTCCACCATCTCCTCCGCCGAGCGCAGCATGTGCACGTGCAAGGCAACTCTGATCTACAATCCAGACAACTGCTTGTTTCGCACTCTCACACCAAGAAACAGAAGTGGAAGTTCAACAGAAGTGAGCAGCAGACTGCAGACTAACCCTGTCTTCAGGGCAACTGGTGGGGATGAACATGGTCGCGCGGCTGGCCATGTGCAGTGGCAATTTCAGGACCAGCCAGGCGGCCATCTGCTCGGGGATCTCAGAGCTGTCGATGAACTAGTTGGCCACCTTGCGGAACTGCTGCTTCAGAGGCAGATCCTTGTTGTTGTTGTTGTTGTTGTTGTTGTCGAGGCCGTTCTCGGATCCGGCGGCCCTTGTTAGGGGGCCAGCAGTCCCCTTGCGCCGGGGCTCGTAGGGCAGTAGGGAGGGGACTTAGGGGTCTCCGTCTGAAGGGCAGGCCCGTGGCCCTCGGTCGGAATGCTACTTCGGCTATTGAGGGGGGTGAGAGGGGGCCCTGTGGCGGACGACCGCTCGCCCAATGGTCCCCACCAGTCCGCATCCAAAGGGGCCCAGAAGGACCACGCGACGGGGGACTGGCTTCTGGGGTGATAGGCGGGGATGTAGGCGATCCCTGGGCCCAGTCCTGTAGCTGGCCAGCACGAAGCCGGCCTCTGTCCGATTGCCCTCCTCCTCCCCCACAGACTGTCTATGTGGCCACGCGCTGATGTTGTTGCCGTGGGCGCCGTCCCTTGCTCTCTGACCACCCATTCTCCCAGCTGCCTTCCAGGGCCCTTGTTGGTAGGGGCTGCTCTCGAAGTGGTAGGCGTAGTTGGCGCCGCTGACTAGGCGGATGCCAGGAGCCGCCTGACGGGATCCCTGACCCTGTCGCTGAAGTCAGTGTCCAACTGGGTTCCGCCGGATGCCGCACCCATGGCTCCCAGGCAGATCCTTCGCCTGAGCGGCCGTCTTGGCCAGTCTCTCTGTCATGGCCCCCTCCGCCTTGACCACGTAGTTGAGAATGTACTGGAATGGAACTGGTTCTATTCCACATACTGCAAGACTCTAGCCTCTAATGGAAACCGTACTTGGGCGCAGGCGTAGGGGTCCAGGCAGGGTGACACGTCCGTATTAGCGCCCCAAGCAAGGCTCAGATCTAGGTTGAATTGGTTGACCCTGAAACCACTCAACAAAACTATCGTAAATCCTCCAATAAGTGCCAATTAGTGAGTACAGTAGTGCTATCATACAATATGTGCTCTTTGACGATATCTAACACAAGATAGGGCAATCTATGTATGACAGCACGGCGACTAATGGACTATAATGGAGGATTTACGGTATGTATACCACAAATACTCCAAAAAGTGCCCGCCTCGATTAAACGCCCTCACCCCTTCGAAAAAGAGCCCGACAACGGATCGCCACTCTCTCTTCTTGGACTTCTGTGTCACATGGAGCCGCCCAGACAAGTTCGAATTACATATCAAACAATTTTAAATCACATATGCAAATTCACGATCTGCTACAAGTTTCAAAATTCAAACGAGTGCTGCAACGGATCACCACTATCTCTTCTTCCACTTTTCCTGTGCCGCATGGAGGGGTCCAGACAAGTTGGAATTACGACAATTTCAAAATTCAAACGAGTACAGCAACGGATCGCCACCGCTAAAACACGCACAGCCAAGCCAAAGCACAACGGCGCCTTCTCTCGCTTCTTCGCCTTCTCCCATGCCACGCACCAAATTGTTTTCGCCGTGTAATTGCTTGCGTGTGGCGCAATTTCCCAGTGCAATATTTGGAGTGGGATAGGGCAGTGACTAAAAACCGAACAGACGAACAGGAGCCGAACAACCGAACAGAACAGTTACCGTAATCCATCGAGTTGTTTAAAAATTTGGTGTTGCAAATCTTTGCCAAATGCTCACGCAGCGTCGTTTTTCCGCTGCGCTGCGTGCATGGAAGCGCTTTTGCATGTCAAATAGCCCAATAAAGTCGAACAAAATGCTAATTTCTTGTTTTGTGAGGTGCGCCATATCAAATTCCTTCTCCTTCTCCAATCTAGAATTGTGGGTCGTCACCGCTTATTACTTTGAATAAAGTGGAGGCCAATCGCCTTTGTGTTGAAGCAGAGCATCCTTTCTTCAGAATCGTCATTAAATTTCATGCACTAATATGAATTCAACTCCATGGAATTTGACTTTTCCCTTCCTCAAACTGTTGCAGCGACTGTGCGGTGCTTAGGGTAGTCTTTTGAGAGTAGCTCCTGAGGTGTCGTCTTTATAACCACCGCTGCATACGAAGTGAATCAGCAGTGAAACCTTTTGTACGCCTATATTTATCAATAAAATTGAGCTGTCCAGAACTACTTTTTGCAAAATTCCGCTTCTACGTGAACTGAAATTGCTTTGAGAAGAAGTGCGAACGACTATTTTGGCAGCGCGATGTCAAAAATTGCACAAAACGGGTTTTTCAGGCAATTCGATGGATTACGGTAACTTAATTTGCGACGCGGTTCGTGCGGCAGCTGTAGCTCAGTGGTTAGAGCATGGCACGGTAAGCCAGTAGGTCGCGGGTTCGATTCCCGCCAGCAGCCAATCTTTTGCGTTCGCAAATCGGCTCTCTTCTTCAAGATTACGGTAACTTGTTCGGTTGTTCGGCTCCTGTTCGGCTGTTCGGTTTTTAGTCACTGTCTGGGATAGCAATACTCTTTTGTCTCTCTTTTAGTGTTATTGTGGGATTGTTGAGCCCTCAGGAATCGCTGCTCTTTAGGTGGAGTGCGGTGAGTCGCTCGGCTATCCAAGCCATTCCACTGCGTTCCGTGCCAGTTGATCTCAAAGCGGCGTAACACTTTATTTTCCAGTCATGACGGAGGCACCACAAACCGAGAAACCGACAGGTCTGGTCAGCTTGTTCAATGCCTGATTCCACTGAGTAGCGGTGTTCATTTCCGCATTGCATGCGCCCAGCCGTGAAGACAGTTGTGATCGGTTGCAGCGCCCAGTATCACAATCGACTCGTCGCTGAGCTCGGACAGGGCTTCGCTCAAGGAGCTGGACGAGTGGATCGAGGGTCTCTACGAGTGCAAGCAACTGGCTGAGGGTCAAGTCAAGACGCTCTGCGAAAAGGTATGCATTTATACCTTGCCTAAGCTACGTAGATTGTGGCCGAAGAGGGGGGGGGGGGGGGAGGAGATGGGCGCTATTCCACTTTGGCGGCCCCAAAAATATTTAGCGTCCCAAAAATAAAATAGCGGCCCAACGACCTCTCCCAGAAAAATAGCGGCCCGTTGGGAAAATAGCGGCCCAAACCCTATTCCACTTTAGCGGCCCAATAATTGTCCGCACTTTAGCGACCCAAAACGCAAGTCTTTTGCTTTGGCTGAAGCAACTATTCCAGATTGGTGGCCCTAAAAGGTGGAACTATTCCAGATTAGCGTCCCAAACATCGCCAAACGCCATTTAGACTAAACTTAGGCTAAGCTAAGCTAAGGCAACTATTCCAGATTAGCGTCCCGACCGTCTGTACGGCTAGGCTCAGGCTTAGGCTTCGTCTCAGGCTTGGGCTCAGGCTTAGGCTTAAACTCAGCCCAGGCTTAGGCTCAGGCTCGGACTGGCAAGGTAAGCCTAAGCTGAGTCTAAGCGCCGAGCCTAAGCTTAAGCGTAAGCCTAAGCAAAAGCCTGAGCCTCAGCCTAAACCTAAGCCTGAGCCTCAGCCTAAACCTAAGCCTGAGCCTAAGCCTAAGCCGGAGACGAAGCCTAAGCCTGAGCCTAAGCCGGAGACGAAGCCTGAGCCTAAGACGGAGATGAAGCCTAAGCCGGAGACAAAGCCTCAGCGGTTGGGACGCTAATCTGGAATAGTTGCCGCATTTCGGGCCGCTAATGTGGAATAGTTCCAACTCTTAGGGCCGCTAATCTGGAACAGTTGCTGTCGGTAATAGTAAGCCAAACCTTTTGGGTCGCTAAAGTGCGGACAATTTTTGGACCGCTAAAGTGGAATAGTGTTTGGGCCGCTATTATCCCAATGGGCCGCTATTTTTCTGGGAAAGCCCGTTGGGCCGCTATTTTATTTTTGGGACGCTAAATATTTTTGGGGCCGCCAAAGTGGAATAGCGCCAGGAGATGAGGGACAATAAGTAGGTGCAGCCGGAGGGATCCCCTCCACCCGTGGATGCGGTTTTTTCTCTTCCATGTCATTTCAGAAGCTGTATAAAATGGTCCCGTGACCCCCTCCCTCTCGAAAATTCCCATTAATTCCCTGGCTTCCGGGTGGCCCGCACTATGGTTGCTGGGGGGGGGGGAGGACCTGTCGGTCACTGGAGAATCGTGGAAGCGATTTCCACAGTTGGCGAATACTTTGCGCATTTGCAAAGTTTCCCAAGCTGGCGGTAGACTTCTGAGCACTTTGTTGCCTTTCCTACCTACAGCCGTTTTCCGGAGAGTTGTGTGTGTGCGTGCGCGTGTTGCAGGCTCGGGAGATCCTGTCGAAGGAGTCGAACGTGCAGGAGGTCCGCTGTCCTGTGACGGTGTGCGGCGACGTCCACGGCCAGTTCCACGACCTGATGGAGTTGTTCAAGATGGGCGGCAAGGCACCCGACACCAACTACCTCTTCATGGGAGACTACGTCGACAGGGGATACTACTCCGTGGAGACGGTCACGCTGCTGGTCGCCCTCAAGGTAGACACGCCAACGTCGAAAACGCAAACAGTTGTTTGTCGCTAATACGCAATTTGAGTATACTGTACGGTACGCAGCGTACTGGTTGCTTAGTGCGATCTTTTGTGCATTCGTGCGTGCTGTAGTGAAGATTTTGTGCGATCTTCCTCCATGTATTGGTGCCGACCTTTGAAGCGGATGACCTTCAATATCTCTTGCAGGTGCGCTACAAGGAGCGCGTGACCATTCTGCGGGGCAACCATGAGAGTCGGCAGATCACGCAAGTGTACGGCTTCTACGACGAGTGTCTGCGCAAGTACGGCAACGCCAACGTCTGGAAGTACTTCACCGACCTCTTCGATTACCTGCCCCTCACGGCTCTCGTCGATGGACAAGTACAGGCAGACCTTGAATAGAAGGATAGCTCTGCTTCCAGTAAACGTCAGAGTGCATGGTTACGGTAAATGCCGGTCGAGAATTGAAGGGGCGACTGGACTATCAGTGCATAGCGCGACGTTGTTTTCGGTAACCTAGCGTTGGTCTGACGGAAGTCATTCATGCAGAATAAATCTGCTCTCTGCCACAGGTGTTCTGTCTGCACGGCGGCCTGTCGCCCAGCATCGACACTCTGGACCACATCCGGGCTCTGGACCGCCTCCAGGAGGTGCCCCACGAGGGTCCCATGTGCGACCTCCTGTGGAGCGACCCGGACGACCGCGGCGGCTGGGGCATCTCCCCCCGGGGGGCCGGCTACACCTTCGGACAGGACATCTCCGAGACCTTCAACCACGCCAACGGACTCACGCTCATCTCGCGAGCACATCAGTTGGTCATGGAAGTGAGTGGATGGATTAATGCAACTACACTCCCCTTCTTCCGCTCCAGTCGGTCAAGTGCAGTGTCGTATATGAGGGTTGGCGAGTACGAGCCGTTTTGACGCTAATCTATTACGGCGCGTCGTGGTCAAAACTGAGCTGACTTGCTCACGTAATCGCCATATAACTCATTATCTAACAACAGGTGAAGTCGCCATCGACCTCATCTACTCATCCGCTTCACCTAAGATGCTGGGTGAGTAGGTGAAGTCGATCGACCTCATCTGGATGAAGTCGATTATGGGTGAAGTCATTTATAGGTGAAGTCGATTTCAGGTGAAGTCGAATTGGGTGAAATCGATTTCAGGTGAAGTCGAATTGGGTGAAATCGATTTCAGGTGAAGTCGAATTGGGTGAAATCGATTTCAGGTGAAGTCGAATTGGGTGAAATCGATTTCAGGTGAAGTCGAATTGAGTGAAATCGATTTCAGGTGAAGTCGAATTGGGTGAAATCGATTTCAGGTGAAGTCGAATTGGGTGAAATCGATTTCAGGTGAAGTCGAATTGGGTGAAGTCGATTATAGGTGAAGTCGAATTGGGTGAAGTCGATTATAGGTGAAGTCGAATTGGGTGAAGTCGATTATAGGTGAAGTCGATTTTGAGTAAGTTGATTTCAGGTGAAGTCCGTTTTGGGTGAAGTTGATTTTGGGTGAAGTCAGTTTCAGGTGAAGTCAATTTTGGGTGAAGTTGATTTTGGGTGAAGTTGATTTCAGGTGACGTGTTGCCTTAAAATCACTAGAAGTCATCTGCAGTTACCATTGCTGGTGTTTCAACAATTAGATGTTATGTTCGCCTAGAGTAACTAGTCACTCTGCTACCTCATTATCTAATAGATGATGAAGTCCACCCCTAGGTCGACCTGGTGAACTGATGAAGTCGACCTGGTAAACTGATGAAGTGATCTGATGAATTCATGAAGTCGATCTGATGAAATGGTGAAGTCGATCTGGTGAAGCAATGAAGGTGATCTGATGAATAGATGAAGTCAATCTGATGAAGTGATCTGATGAAGTGGTGAAGTCAATCTGATGAAGTGCTGAAGTCAATCTAACGAACTGATGAAGTCGACTGATGAAGTGGTGTAGTCCATCTTGTCAAGTGATCGAGCATCCTTATGTGTTCGAGCATGCATGAAATTGACTTCACCTGAATTCGACTTCACCTATAATCGACTTCACCCAATTCGACTTCACCTGAAATCGACTTCACCCAAAATCGACTTCACCTATAATTGACTTCACCTATAAATGACTTCACCTATCATCGACTTCACCCAATTCGACTTCACCTGAAATTGACTTCACCCAAAATCGACTTCACCTATAATTGACTTCACCTATAAATGACTTCACCTATCATCGACTTCACCCAATTCGACTTCACCTGAAATTGACTTCACCCAAAATCGACTTCACCTATAATTGACTTCACCTATAAATGACTTCACCTATAATCGACTTCACCCAATTCGACTTCACCTGAAATCGACTTCACCCAAAATCGACTTCACCTATAATTGACTTCACCTATAAATGACTTCACCTATAAATGACTTCACCCAATTCGACTTCACCTATAATCGACCTCACCCAGTTCATCCAGATGAGTAGGTGAGATCGGCGTCGACATCACCCATTCACCTGGATGAACTGGGTGAGGAGCCATAAATGGCTCTTGTTAGATAATGTGCTAATCGGGAGCCAGCTCTATCTCCCAGATTCTTCCTATAGGGCTACAACTGGTGTCACGATCGGAACGTGGTGACGGTGTTCTCGGCGCCCAACTACTGCTATCGGTGCGGCAACCAGGCCGCCATGGTCGAACTGGACGACGAACTCAAATACTCATTGTGAGCAGAGAATGATCCTTGTACCCTACACATTGTGTGGGATTAGAAGAAACAGCTACGTGTGCGCCCTCCCTTTTCAGCCTCCAGTTCGACCCGGCCCCGAGGCGCGGCGAACCGCACGTGACTCGCCGGACGCCCGACTACTTCCTGTGAAGGGTTTAGGGGAATTTCAGAAGGCTCACTGCGCCTATAGGCTTTCAGCGACGACGACCGATCTGAAAATCGCAGCTGCAGCTTCAACCATTGTACCAGTCTCTCGACGTTCTGATAATTGCTGTTCAGTTACTTGATCGTTGTTCGTACTGTACTGTACTGTACCACTGTTGATGTTAAGTACCATGTTTGTGACCAGTCTTGGTTGACGTGCGTACTCTCGTGGCGTGTCAGTGGTCTGGCCATTCCCTGCTATATGTTCCGCGTGGTTCTCTCACCGTCTCTGTGGCTTGTGCAATAGATAGTCGACGGTTCGCTGTTCTGTATTTGGGACCTCGACGGTCAGAAAGGTTTCCTTGCGTCCCGTGTCCATTCCTTCCCCGTCTTCTGTTGACAGAAGAGGGCGCAGGCAGACCTCGCGCCTCCCTTTCTCGCTTCCACCCTGTGTGTCTATTGATGTATTCTGCGTTCTCGCTCTCCTCGCCCACAACGGTCGTTGGCGCGCGATCGCTCGCTCAGAGGAAGGGAAGAGAGAGGAAGAGGGAACGAGAGAGATTTCCGCCGCAGAAGCCCACTATCTATTGACGAGAGGAGACTGGGGGCAGACGGCGCGGCGTTGCATTCCGCGCACTGCCGCAGCAGAGGGCTCAGACAGCTGTGACGGTACACAAGAAGTGCCGACCGAAGCGCCCATCGTTCGCCGTCAACATTCACCCGCCGTGTAGCGAACATGAACTTCCTCCTGTGAGTCGCGACTGTTGGATCCATGAATTGCTTCTACCGAGCTAGCAGCAAGAGAGACTAATTGATTGCAGACCGCAGAGGAGCCAGGCGACGTTCAAGCCGAAGAAGCGCTTCAAGGGAGGCGACCGAACCGGCGCCGCCCTTCTACTCGACCAGCGCAACACGCAGACGCTGGGCAGCAGCAGTCTGAAGGACGCCGTCAAGCTGCCCGACGGAGAGGACAAGAACGAGTGGATTGCCGTCAACAGTGAGGGAGCGGTGAATCGAATCATTACGAATACGACGAGTTGAATCCCCACTTGCAGTCGTGGACTTCTTCAACCAGATCAACATGCTCTACGGCACGCTGTCCGAGTTCTGCACCTCTGAGAAGTGCCCGATCATGTCGGCGGGTTCGAAGTACGAGTATTACTGGGCGGACGGCCATGCTATCAAGAAGCCGATCAAGTGCAGTGCCCCCCAATACATCGATCTCATGATGACCTGGGTACAGGACCAGCTGGACGACGAAGCCGTCTTCCCCTCCAAGCTGGGTGCGAGGTTCATTGGCTGGGCTTATGAAAGTATTTGGGGCAGATTTTTGCGTCCAGGGAACCGGAAATACGCCAGGGAAAACCGCCCTCAACTTCGTCATGCCACGAGGAGGGGGGGGGGGACCTATTGGAGTATTTCATTATGCTAGCTGCTGCAGCCGATATTCGCTCTCACAGCCTTAGCTTCACCCTGTGTCTTGAGTCAAGCAGCAAGTTGTGTGTAATCTCTCTCTTCCTTCAGGCGTGTCCTTCCCCTCGGACTTCCCGAAGGTGGCGAAGATGATCATGAAGCGCATGTTCCGCGTCTACGCCCACATCTACTACCAGCACTTCGCCGACGTCGAGTCCCTCAAGGAGGAGGCCCATCTCAACACCTCCTTCAAGCACTTCGTCCTCTTCGTACACGAGTTCGCTCTCGTCGAGCACAAGGAACTCCAGCCGCTCCAGGATTTGATCGATAGACTCCTCAGCAGCTCCGCCAACTCTGCGCCGTCTACGACGACGGCCGTGGGCTCCGCCTCAGCAGCCAACGGATGACGCAGCAAACCACCATTTCTTCTTCGCTCCTGGCATATCACAGTTTGCTCTGCTCTGTTGTCAATGTTGCCGACCTGTTGGGCGCCCATCTTAGGTCGCACTTCTGTTTCTTTGTTCGGGGCATCTCTCGTGTGTCATGCGGTTGGTTTCCAAGATGTTCAGGTTACACTCGACAGTCAACGACACGACATCGCGCTCGGAAAGGACCGATCAGAAATGGTCGGAAACAGAAGGGGACATCACTGAATCTTGCGAAGCTGTCTTCTCTCACTGTCGCGGGTCTCTGGCGCCCATGTGCTGTGGGTCTTGGCTGGGGTAGTGGATGGCCGGCGGCCGGTCGCCGCCACCGCCCGACGTTGATGGCGGCATGGGCGGCGGTGGGAGCAGGCCGCGCCCTTCTCCGGGAGGCAGCGGAGGTGCCGGCAGCTTGGGACCCATGCCCGGCATCGGAAGACGAGGCGTCAGCATTTGAGGACGCGGCCGCGGCACGCCTGAGTAATTCAGTCGTGTGAGGCTACGCCCATAATTAGAAACCGCCACAAAGGTAGAGTTGGTAGGCCAACGAACCAGGCGGCAGGCCGAAATTCGGTAACGAGCCGACATGCGAGGGCGGCGGTATCTCTGCGCCCTCTCCACGTCGTCGTTTGGCGCCCGGCTCCTCGTCTCCTTCTCCGGCGTCGTCGTCGTCTTGGCCGGCTCCCAAATTGAAGTAGTCCGTGGGCGGCGGAGGAAGCGCTGAACCGCCCAAATGCAATTGCTAGCACAGACTCAAAGCTAACGCAGAGACACCCACTGTCCGGCAGTCCGGGTACTGGGTCGAAGTGTCTCTCCTGCGGGGGGAGGCCGGCGGTGCCCGACTGCGACTGGGGTCTTCCCCATCGGACGGTGAGTCTTCTTCCCTTGATGAAGACCTTGTTGAAGGCCTTCTCGGCGGCGTTCTCGGCCGCCTTCCTCGTCGTGAACTGCACGAAGGCGCAGCCCTTCGCCGCCAGCATGCTGATGCTGCGCAGCTCGCCGAACTGGTAGAAGTAGTTCCTGCGACAGACACACACGTGGGTGGCTTAGTAGAGATGTTGACTACTGGCTTCCTTTCAAGGCAGCCCACCTCAGATCCTTCTCGACCACCAGCCCTTCGTCGCCCAGGTTGCCCACGTAGAGGGTGGTGATGGTCTTGTCGGCGGGCGACTGCAGCACCGGCATCGCCCGCGCTCGATTCATCAGCTTGTCGGCCACGGGGTCGTTGTGCCCGTAGTAGCGGTCACGCATATTCTGGTCCGACAGAGGGTCGTCGGGATCGGTCGGCCGCTCGTGTCTGCAACCCAGTGAGATAGCTCTATTACGTGTCAATTTCAAGCTATACACCTTGGCAGGGCCAAACAGACCTATAGGGGCACTCCTCGCCTCTCTTGCACTCGCCCTTGACGTAGAAGGAACAGATGTGGGGCCGGTTCCTGTCGTAGTAGGGCTTGTTTCTGGCCAGCTTCGTCAGCAGCTCGTTGGGGCCCTGATCAGCCAGCTTGGCCAGAGAACCTCCCGGCGTCGTCCCGTCCGTCAGCGACAACTGAAGAGACGCTATAGTGACGCCAACGATCAACAAGCGAGCGCAGCCAAGCGTCAACCTCTCGCTCGGCGTTCTGGATGTAGAAGTCGCGATTGGCGCCCTCCTTCGGCAGGTCGTCCTTCAGCTGCAGCGCCGCGTCGCGAACTTGCACCGGCAGCCCTGGAAACAGGTGCTACATTTAGTTGTAGGAGTGCCTCTCTGGGCAAGCGCGCGTAGCTGTCAACTGCTGCGGTCGAGGAATGCATGACGATAGATGTCGCGTGGGGGATTCAAGCGCACAGTGGCGGCGATTCCCTTACCGTACTCCAAGTCGAGCAGGCAGGTTTGGCAGACGTTCTTGAGCTTGGCGCAGGTCTGGCACACTTCGGTCTTCTTGTAGCGCATGCCTCGCCCGGGACACCAGCGGAAGGTCGTGAACGGACGCTCGCAAATGGTGCACGCCTTGCCGAATTTCTCCTTGATCTGACAACACGTACGCAGAGGATTGTTTGCTTGCGTCTGCGACAATGTAATGGTGACTAGACTAAGGAAGTCGAATATTCTGTACCAACCCACCATTCTCATATAAGGGTTGTCTCCCAAACAGGTCTGGCAAAGAATAGGGAACTCCTGAAAGTAATGCAGGTTGCAGAGGTTGTGAGCAGCAAGTCTACATAACTCGTAACCAGAGATTTCGAAATGGAACTAACCGCGTCTTCCCATGTTTTCCTGTTGTAATTGTACGAGGATTTCGACATGGCCATCTTGAAGTTTTTCCACCGCCTAGCGCCTAGATAACTAAAACACCAATAGAACCAGGGGTCACAAATGCGATCTACAGGTCGCAAACAAGCCAACAATACGCATAACGAACACTGAAGGAAGGGACAAAAGAGTTTTGTCATACCACCACTTCAACTTGCGCCCTCTGCGAAAAGTACGCTACACGCACCAGCTGACGCCGAAAATATTTTACTGCATATTATTCGACAACAATCCAGCAAGACAGGAATTCTCACACAAATTTCAAAATGAAACTTCAACATTTACGGCCACTGGGCGCTGGCAGAAACTGTTGTGCATCCAACTGGGCAATACTCGAGTCACAGTGTAATGCGCGTTGCGTGTTGGTCACTCCTTGCAATGACCATTCTAGGAAAGTTCCCCCCCTAGTGGGGGGTAAGGACAGGTAAATTTGTTCGGGCTGAAGTTGAACAGGCTGTGTATCTCAGATGACTTCTCAGCCTCTAACTAAGCTACACGAACAAATTCAGCGTGCTCTGCTCACACGCACGACGGTTCTCACCTAGGCGCAACGCGCAGGTGGGTACGCGCCTCACTCACACGTCACGTCACCACTGACGAATCGTGAGTAGGTGTCTACCACTGCAGCACTCAAACAACGTAACGTATGCAGTAAGCGCAGAGCAACATGTGCAAGTGCAACGACCCCCCCCCCCTCACCCACCCACATTCCTACATCAACAGGCGTCGTGCGTCCGTGCACCCACTAACCCACGCGCATAGACAGTGCCATGCCATCACATGCCAACACGATGTATCGAATCGAAGTACTTAGGACTTAGTGCTAATTCAAAGCTGCACTGCTCACTCTGAAGCGAGTTTGGCACCCGCAAACAGAGCACGCTGAATTTGTTCGTGTAGCTTAGTTAGAGGCTGAGAAGTCATCTGAGATACACAGCCTGTTCAACTTCAGCCCCGAACAATTTCCTTCTCCCCCCGGCAGGAGTGACCAACACGCAACGCGCATTACACTGTGACTCGAGTATTGCCCAGGTGGAATGCACAACAGTTTCTGCCACGCCCAGTGGCGGATGTTGAACTCCAATTTTGAAATTTTATATAAATTCCTGTCTTGTCGATATTTGTGAATAATATGCAGTAAATATTTCGGTGCCAGCTGGTGCGTGTAATTACTTTTCGCAGAGGCGGGGGTTGAAGTGGTGGTATGAGCGAAACTCTTTTGTCCCCTCCTTCAGTGTTCGTTATGCGTATTGTTGGCTTGTTTGCTCTGTAGATCGCATTTGTGACCCCTGTGGCGCTCTGGTGTTTTCTAGGCGCTAGGCGGTGGAAAAACTTCCAAGATGGCCATGTCGAAATCTCGTACCGTACAACAGGAAAAATACGTGGGAAGACGCAGTTTATTCCATTTTCGAATCTCTGGGGTCCAAGTTATGGTGTGAGTTACTGCTCCACAACCTCTGCAACTACCGTACTTCCGGGAGTTCCTGCCGGAGGTATTTGGAGCAGAGCCCTTATATGAGAATGGTGCGTCGTATCTTCGACTTCCTTGCTAGTCGCCCCGCGTATTCGCAGACGCAAGCGAACGATCCTCTGCGTACGTGTCAGATAGAGGAATTGGCCTCGAGCGTCAACCTTCCGCTGGTGTCGGGCGAGGCATGCGCTACGAGAGACCGAAGTGTGCAGACCTGCGCCAAGCTCAGACGTCTGCCGAATACTCGACTTGGAGCGGTAAGGGAATCGCCGCCGCTGTGCTTGGGAATGCCCCACGCGAAATTATGCGTCATCGTCCTCGACCGCGGGGCCGATCGTGTCGCGTTTACTTCGTTCAGTTACGTATTGCTTGCTTCGTTTGGCTGTTTGAAAGCTTACGTTGAGGCAGTTGTTGAACGGTCATTCCTAAAGAAATAC
>JASAMZ010010397.1:0-16345 GCA_030248115.1 Linhomoeus sp. GSCO2_2
GAACTGTAGAATTGAACAGGATGTATCGAACTCCGCATACTGCAAGAATTACCCCAGTCGCCAAGAGTAGAAGTGCCGCGGCGGTCTGAAATGTGGCGTACTAAAGATATTTCACTTACACACACACCTCTTAGCGAAGCACTAAGCAAAATAACACGATTCTAAAACTGTTTGTTGAAACACTTCACCTACTAAATATTTACCTGTACAAACACGTCCGGTAGCAGTGGCGTTAGCTGTCCATAAGCAGTGGCCTTTGGCAGAATGATAGCACAGTAATAGAGACAGTGGCAGCAGCACAAGAACGGCAAGAGCGCAAGTCAACCATCCGACTATAAGTGAGCTGGTTAGCAAGTAGTCGAAATTGCCTGAAGCGATTTGCTGCTAAATTTGGGCACTTTAGTTCCCATACTTAAAATAAACCGAATTACAAGAATTCTGGTGAATTCTAGAGTATCTGCTTGACGGTATTCTCAGAATAAACAGCGATAGGTCAGTACAAAGTGCTTCGTTGTTACAATACTTTAGCAAGCAACACTACCACCACGCGAGACTATTATTCTACATTAACACTTAGTCAAAGTCAAAGGCAGTGTATACCAATAATGTCATCCGTATTCTTGGGCTGACTAGCGAAGAAGTCGGGAGCTAAGCCAGGAGACCTGTAGAAATAGACAGGAGCAGCACAATCGCGACCAATAGCACAGCCGTCTCAAGTGAGAGAAGAAGCATCTGCAATGGGGGAGTTGTGTACATTGCATATTTGTTGCCATAACCGCTGGACAAATACATAATTGTACAGTAATAGTACCGCCAGGGGCATTCCAAATGGATTGAAATCAACTTGCGCACATTAACTCTGCTCTTAATCGGCAGAAAACAAGCAGCTGCTTCATTTTAAGTGACTCTGCTTCATCGCATGAAATATGAATACAGATTACGGTAGGTAATCGGTCACCAAATGTCAAGTCACCTCCAGAAGCAGATATGGCACCACGTAGCGTGAATTTGTACGTTGGAAGCCGCGGGGGAGGGAGGGCGGTGAGGAGAGGCGGAGAAGGACCAGGAGGAAGTGAGACGCCGCAGTGTCGTACATTTGGGACTGATGAATGCGATAATCACGCTCTCTGATAGTCCGAGTAAAGCGGCAACTGCGACGCATGGCTGAAGACTAACAATATCGAGTAGGTACTTTGGGAGGAAGTTTTGTGCCACATGAGAAACCGTTTGTCTGGTGAAATAGTTGCGATTTACACTGTTAGTCCAGGGGTGACCATAGAAACCAAAACTAGTTTCAGTTTCAGTTTCAGTTTCCATAAATATACTGAAACTGAAACTGAAACTAAAAGGTCAGCCGTACATGTATTTAAACTGAAACTGGTACCCCATAAAGGGAAGCAGTATTAGTGCAAGACTGAAACTAGTTTCAGTAAGTAGTACTGAAACTAGTTTCAGTTTCAGTATTTGAGACGTATGTTTGGCTCATCTTAGATTGATTTGGCACTTTGCTTGATTGACGAAAAGACTTGGAATGCACCATTATTTGTGGTCATCAGCAACTTCGCACCGCATCCATGCATGATTGCATGTATGTTTTACAGTCGCGAACAGCGGACTAAATACTAAACTCAGTTTCAATAACTGAAACTCAAGATATTTTTTGCTGTGAAAGTAAAATGAAAACTGGTACTGATACTGAAACTGAAACTAAATCAGTTTATATGGTCACTCCTGTGTTAGTCAAGGTACACCGCGAATTTTAGCTTGGCCATGAAGATACAGTTCAGACATTGAATCTCTCATAGCATAGCTCGCAAATTATTGCATTGTGCTGTCACAGAGCCAAACAAGTGACACTGGCACACTGTCCGAGTAGTTCGAACTTTTCCCGATTAACAGTGTTCTCTTTCAGATTCATTGAAATTAAATGGCTTCGATAGTCGCAAATGTTGCTATCTGCAATCGTCAGAACTTCTCACCTTCACTTTCAGAACTCCCCAGCAACCTTTTCTGAATTCTTTCTGGCGAATTTTGGGGTCCATGAACCCAAAAGTCCTTTTCAAAACTCGCCATATTCCTTTATTCTGCCTCCAACAAACATATCGCCCATTGGTTTGCCTCCCTTTGGAATGTTGTAACTCAGTTATTGGACGGGAGGCTTGTGTCTCTTTCCGGCAGTTTGGGCAGCCATATAGCGCTAAAGCGGGGTCGATATTGATTAGTTTTTTGGCCGCTTCGCTCGTGTTTCTCGGCTCGACATGGCAGACCCATACTACTGGCTACACACATCACACATGGACATGCATGGGCAATGGGGCATGGGTATTTGCAAGGATAGGTAGGCACGGAGGCGATTAAAGGCTGGTAGCGGTAAGGCTATCTACAGTAGATACCTATGATACATAGGTGCTAAGTTCTAGTGAGCCACTGTGCGTGTACTACATGTACAGCGCATACATGTCGCAAACAAGCAAACTCATACGCGCTATGCGGAGTTCGTACATACACACAATGGCTACGGACCACTAGCAAGCAAAGTACTAACCTATGTACTCAGTGACGGGCCTAAGATTTTCGAATGGGGAGGGGGCGCTACCTCAGAAAATGTTTGACTAATTTTTCACAGCGCCGCAGGCGCAAACTATTGCATTTTGCAGCCGTTTTAGTACAAAATTTGACTCTAAAATTACAGTTCCAACTCGTCCACAGCAAAAATTTTGCCCAAAAAAACGCCGCAGGCGAAAATTTTGAGATTTTTTTACCAAAAATGTACCATGGTCTGTCAATAATCAGCGCCGCATGCAAGATTTTGCCGATTTTGAAGGTAAATGTAGGCAATTTGACTTAAAATTGCGCCGCAGGCGGACATTTTTGCATATACGCGCCTCTCCTAAGGAAATTTTTCTATGAGGTCGGGCCCAATGCCCCCCCCCCCGGGCCAGCTCCCCTCCCCCCCCCCCCCCCCCTGGGCCAGCTAGTGTACATATGTACTTCACTCCTCGTCCCAGCGTCACAATCTACACAAACGTCCAGCTTAGATACTTCGCCATAACGGCCGACAATGTAAACATGAAGAAGTCACTACACTCTGCACCAAAGATAACCTTCGCTGCAATCTACATGCATACATGCCTACTACCTACGTACATACCATGAGCTCGCGCAAATACACACCTATGTACCAATTCACTGGCAGCTACCTAGCTGTTAAGCTAGCCTGCACTTCTCTAAGCTTGAAACGCGTAGAATAGACGCGGGTATAGAGCGCAAGAAGCTTGTCTGTCCGCCTAGGGTATATCCAAACCGCGCATTCGATAGAGCCCCCACTTCCTGCGTCCTAGAGAGGCTCTAAATGGAAATTGCCAGGAGAAAAGGAAAGGGAAAAAACCACAAAGAGAAAAAAAAACCCCACAAACACCCCCCCCCCCCCCCCCCCCCCCCCCCCGGCGGGTCTGTGAGGCCTGCTTTGTGTGGGTAAGGAATATGAAGAAGGGGACAGAGTGGGGGAATGAATTCAGCGCTCGTGATAGAACAAGGATAAAGTACAGACCACACCACACGCCAGGCACAAACTGTGTAGCACAGGTGAAGTTGCAGATCTCGACGTTTCCAGGGTGAAAACCTACCTATTTAATTGTTGTGTGGCAAACTGTAGAAATGTAAAGTGCACTGCGACAAATTTAACGCCATTAGAATGGGTCGCAACATGGAACAGCAGGTAAATTGATGGATTTTCTTTGAGAATCGATATAAATCCGGATTCCCACACCGCTCATAGACATCCACAGCCGCTTAGTGGTATTGTGTGAGCACAAAGTAGCTACAAAGAGCACCTATACCCCTATCACATCACACGACGTGTGATTCATATAGAAAGCGTGTTTCCATGGGGCTTTATCCGTCGGTTCAATGCAGCTGCTTGTATTGTAATGGGCATTATTTCGTAAGGCACATATACCTTGTATGTAGCTATGCACACAGGAGCGAAAACCTTCTTCAGTGTCGAATTATTCCGACCGGTGGCAGTTGCGTACGGTCTACTACATAACTATGTTACATGGACATGGATTCAGCCCCACGCTTTATGGGATGGGCGTTTAGCTTATGTATTTAGGAACGGTGTTTCTTGGACGCTAGCTCATAAACTATAAGCAGGTACATACCAATGTAAACTGCTTATCATAAAATGAACGTACATATATTCTAAAGTTGCAGTCATAAGTGACGTCAGTGGATTATCGCACTTGAAAAAGCTTTCTCGACAGGGGACTCTTTTGCAACGCGAATCGCAACACCACAAACACACACATACATACACATAACAAATCGCACGGACGGACGGATGAGCCGGCGCGCCCCGGCAACTGCTGTCATTTCTCACTTGGGGTTTTTTCGGCGGCGCGCATTTCCCCGTGGACAGTTTGGGGAATTTGTCATGTGAATATGCTACTCACAAAGAGGCGCCGGCGTATGATGCAGAAAGGCTGTGAATTATTTCTAGCTGGCCCTTGCTTGTTGCATCATTGCTGCTTCAGGCTCAGAGCTTCAATGTGGACTTAGGTTCGACTTAGGCTCAGACCTAGACTCGAACGTATGTAGGCTCACACTGACATTCAAGCTTAGGTTGAGGTTCAAGCTTAGGCTTAGTAGGTCACAGACGTTGTTCGCAATAATAGCACAAACTACGACTTCATCGCATAGAGATCGAATTTCTCGTCTTCCTCAAGATTCGCGGCGTTCTCAATCTCTCCCCTGTTGTAGAAAACGCAGACTTCGTTCGAGAATGCGAACGCGTAGCAGTGCTCGCTTCGGAAGCAGTGGCTGGCGCAGATCACATGGGCGCCGCTCGATTTCGCCTCAACAACGGCTTTTCCGCCGGCGAGGCACAAATTCTGGGCGCCCAACTGGGCTTTCAAACGGCCTTTTGACCGCAGAAGTCGGAAGTGCCGAGGTCGAGTGGGAGTCGCTTGGGAAAGGCAACGTCCGGCGTTGTCTGTGAAATGTGGTGCGTATCGGGGTAGGGTGTGGAGCCCTAAGTGTGTGGGCCACGTTTGATTGCTTGCAGCCAGTGTTGCCGCGAGTAACTTTTTAACTCGTAAAAAGTAAAAGTAACGAGTAGAGTAAAGTAACTTTGCCTAGCTACTTGATTGAACTTCCAAATACTTTATATTACTATTTGAAACTTTTTAAAACTTTTTACTCTTTGAAACTTACGCCTCTTTTCCTGCTCATCCCATTAGATTTTCTGTCGAAATGCAGAGTAAGACCTTTGTTTTAGTTGATTTGAAGACATGTGTAGTGCCAAACCGACCATATTGTGTGGTCTCTGAACGGTATACCTACAGAATTGTGTCACTGCGTAGCACTCTTTTGACGAATATAGATGGTGGCAGTTTTAGTACTATTAAAAACTTTTAAAAACTTTTTACTTTTTAAAACTCATTCAGTTATGCCTCAAAATTTAAAAAGTTACTTTACTTTACTCGTTAAGAAATTCTGAAAAGTTACTTTACTTCACTTTACTTTACTTCTTAGGAAAATCCAAAACTTCGGCAACACTGCTTGCAGCGCGCCAATGAAAGGGGTTGCCATACATAGAAACTGAAACTAGTTTCAGTTTTGGTTTCAGTTATAATAAGTATACTAGAACTGAAACTGAAACTAGAATGGCCAGACATATTTAAGCTGAAACTGAAACTGATAGATACCCCACAAACAGTTTCAGTATTAGTGTGGTAATAAAACTCTTTTCCGAACAAACAACTGAACCTTGTCTTTGTGTAAATTCCAATTGATTATTTGTCTGCAGCGCGCCATGCCCTAACGGATTTCAACGAAATTCGGCGTCAGCATAGCGCCAAGTGTGTAATTCAGCCGTAACTGTCGCGGTGCGCTGTCTTAGTGCGGCGGCAAGCCTCACTACCGTACCAGATTTCCATGTTTTCAAAGCCAGTAACCACAGTAAAGATTTCCATTTCGAGGATTGGAAGGTGCGTTTAGCATCAATTCTGTTTTGCCATCCGACCGTAGCATTGGCAGTGTACACGAAGCGAAAACCCCAGATAAGCGGACCTTCTGTCGTCGTCGTCGTCGTTGTCGAAGTCGGCAGAGGATCGCCATAAATGGACGCTTTGAAGTGCGCTTCAGAATTGTAGGGGCCCCCGCAGGTCAGCGGCAGTCCACCGTCGCAAGGCGAACTGCATTCTTCGTCCGCAAGAGGATGCAGAAACTCTCCGTCACAGACGCAGTAGGGTTGGTGGATCCCTAGACCGGAGTTTTGCCAACCGAGTGTGTTTCTCTCACACAACTCTATTATCCAATCAAGCGTACCGAACGTCCTAATGGCGGCAGTTCCACAATACTCTGAACATTGGCTTGGAGAGCCGCCGAATGGCGAGAAGGATCCAAAATTCACGGCGTAGCAGCCACGATAAGGAATTTCGCCCGCTGTCGTCGTCGTCGTCGTCGTCGTCGTCGTCGTACTCGCTGCTCCGTGAAGGTTCACGACAATTGAAACCACGAGTAGCTTCATTGCATCGCCGAGTCCGTTTTTGCAGCGTGGGGGAAAACAATTCTTGTAGTCGAAAACGTTTGTATAATCTATCCTACTACAACACCATACAATACATCAATTGAGCTCCAGTGCCCTTTGAGAACGAAGCAAGAGGTCAAGCACTCTGTAGATACGCCCTCATAGGGGCCGCGCTTGTTGACATTTGTCGACCTAACGCTTGTTGCTCACCATCCGGTCGTCGATATTTGTCATGCAAATGATGCAATCGACATTATTCAAAAACTTTGAACTTTGTACCGCAGTCCCATCGCGGAGCGAATGGGGCCGACCGCGAATACAAATTGTCCTCATGTCACGCGATCATCGCTATATACGTCACACACCGAGTTGTGTCCTAACAAATGTTGCAAGCTCTGCTTCACAATAATGAACTACTGCTACATCGTTGGCTTGTTCTTCGTGCGACCTTGCTTTGCACGCAGCGTAGAACCGTAACAACCAACAATAATCAACTAAAATCAACACTAATCTTCACTAATCACTTCCGCCTGCACTCACTGAAATCGCACTAATCACCACTACCAGCTCTTCATTACGCTTACCGCGCGGTAACCAGTCGCAATAACCGTAGCGTTTGGTGACGGAGGTTCGGACGGAAGTGTCGCTCTGTCCACTACCCTTTCTGTAACGGTCTCGCGAACGTGTCTTGGGAAAACGTGTGCTGCTATGCGGGTAGTCTCGTTAGTTACTTCCAGTAGAAACGGCCGGGTTATAGGTGGTTGTTACTTGATGGAAAATTAACAGACACACTTTTGAGGTCGATAGAATAACATTCCGCACGATGCGCGTTGTTCTAAGATCACCAATTCTTGAGCTTTGTCGATTAGTCATCGTTTGACGCCGTCCAATCGCCACAAAATCTCCTGAAACGAGCTCCATATTCCCTGCACCAGCCCGAAGGCAGTTCTACTTCTAGCCGTGCAGTAATCTGTTCCAGAATGAGCACAACAATAGACAGGACACTCCCAGCCAACCAAAACAATACTCCAAACTGGAAACTGGCCAGATCGATAGATTTTGGTCTGTCGAGAGCTTTCACAAAGCTCAATCGTGAATTGTGGCCTGTTATTCCCGTCCGCCCGGACAAACTGTCCTTTCTTTGATACCGTCTGGCCCAAAACGTGTCGATTTGGTCCAAAGTGGCGATTTTCAGCAAAATTCTGTCGGCAGACTCTTTGTACGGCCAGGATTTGCGATAGGCGAACCCTGCGAACTTTGTGCTGACGGTGTTGTGGAGAGGGAACCTGGAAGAAATCTTCTTGCCGTCGTCGTCGTCGTCGTCGTCGTCGTCGTCGTCGTCGTCGTCGTCGTCACCCCACTCACGTCATGAGTTCACAAGTCGTCCTTTCGAATCTTATGGGCGCCAACGGCCCAATATGCGTCAACATAACTGTGTGGGTGTCATCGCAGAGCCTTTGCACTCTAAAGCTGTCGGAGTCCACAACCATGACACCCCTTTGTATTTCAGACGCCATTCCACTATCACCCAGCGTGTTGTTCAGAAACAGAGGCATAACCACCCTAACGTTATTCGGAGTTGTCACAAGCTGAATTTCCCCACTCACAAGCTTCTGTCTAACGTCTTCCAGAGATGTCAATAATGGAATTCGCGTCACGTGACTAAGGGCGCTGCGAAACGCCGCGAAATACGAACAATATAGCATAGTGAACGTGAGCGTTTGTGTCACTGCCATCAGGGAATAGCTTTTGCGACCGCGTTTGCCTATTGCTGCGGAGAAATTGTGAAAGAATGATTCGCCGACGGCGCCATAGTTGGCCAAATTGTCCACAAATGTTGACAATAATAATGAGAAGGCGATTAGGAACAGAACTGGCCAGCCGAAGGGGACGAAATCGACGTGCAGTTTTTCGCGCACTTCGGCGGCGAAAAGCAAGACGGCGTGGAAGCCGGTGATTGGCTGTGAATAGGACAGGTACGGGAAACGGTAGGCGCCGGCCAGAAAGGCGAGATCGCCGGAAAAGTAGACGTCGGAGAGATTATGGTGCAGGTTGCCAGCCACGTCTGAAATTGGATTGCTGGACGACGACGACGACGACGACGACGACGACGACGACGACGACGACGACGACGACCGACTTCTGTAGTCTGTCGGGTCATCGTGATCGGAATAGCGCTCCATTTGCACGAACTCCATTTGCAGACGCATATGACGAGCTACGTTCTTCCAAATCTCAAATGCCACGCCCGGTCTACGCAGTCGCGTGGATTTGAATGCGTTTCTCACGTGGTATGGCGGTAGGTGTTCGAAAACGTGTGCCAATCTAATTTTTTCCATGTCGCTGTCAACTATCTACGATTTAGGGAGTTGCTTAGCGACTGGGAAGTATAGTGTAAGTGTTGTTATCTACAGCAAAGTGTGAACTTTGAGCGCGTGACGAAAGACGACTGGTAATCGGTAACCTTCTGTTTGCCAAACTGACACCGGATACGCAACGAACGCACACGTGTGTGTAATTCCGATTAGTGTACAGGTATCGCCTCACGTGGCTATAAATGCAGTGTGCGTTAGAGTAGTGTGTTCCACTGAAAATTGTTCCTTGGTCAGCTACATATGTTGCTGAACGTTGGCAAAACGTGGCGCATAGGGGAATTTTCATGCTCTAAAAGCCAAATTGCGGGCGAAATCAATATTGCTATGCAATGCCCTCTTGCGAAGGGGGAGCTCGTGAAGAGAAGCACGCGGGCGATGAACTCTCGCACACTTTGCAGAAAGAACGCAACCCTTTGCAATGCCAGTCAGAATACAAACTCAACTTTTTGAAGCTTGTCTCGTGCAAAATCCGCTTGTTGAGCTGCGTTCTCGCTCTTTTCACTGACACTTCAAAATCGCCACCAGAGAAAAGCAAGCCAACGAACGGACGCACGCCAATTTCCGCCCAACAGTGGACCTGTCGCGCCGCCTGCGCTACCTACACACACACAAGTCCAAAAACAACACCAAAATCGCCGCATTTTATATAAAAAAATCGCGCAATTTCACACAAAAAACTCATTCCCATTCGGTGGTGGCCGGGGGCTTAGACGTCAGGTCGAATAGGACGCGCGAGATCATAGGCACTTTCTCCAGCAGGGCCCGAGCCATCTTCTCGAAAAACTGAAAATTGAAAATTTTTGAAAATAAATAAGCCCCTCCCAAGAATTTTCGATAAGAATCTCTTCATCTACGCCAAAATATTTTTATTCCCAAAATTCATGAAATCTTCACGGGACGCTACCACAGTTGTCTTGATTGGAACAGCAAATTTTTGCGCAACATTCAGAACTTCTACACAAACAAAGCAAAACCCGAAATGACATCATGGAGAATTGTGTGTATTCTTACCGGTATTTTCCAAGAAAATACTAATGACTTCTTCTCAAAAGTGACAGTCGACAACTCTCCACAGTTTGGCATATTCTACCCACATTGCATCATTTTCACCAGAAAATAATAGTCCCATCTTTTACAAGTGGACCAAAAGTAAAAAAGTAGAGGTGTTCCCCCCCCCCCCCCGCCTACCCAGCTAGCGCCCTTCTAGAGGTAGCTAGGCCGAAAAAAGGCCGCCCGGGCGCTTATTGGACGAAATACGGTAAATAGTTTCAAAGATTCAAAGTTTCAAAAAGAACACCAAAATACCTCCGATTCCGGGTCGTTACTGGGCAGATATGGGGCGCAGGTCATAAAGTCCTTTGTCACGACGGGTCTCAGACACACACTCCTTCTCACGGAGGGGGTAGGGAGGGGGCTGTCCAAAGTTGAGGGGGGTACGGTACCCCCCTCGTTCTTGGGGGGCTCCCGATCGAAGTGGACCGGCACCAGGACTACGGGCATCTGAGTAGGAATGTGGAAAACACTTGGTAGTATTGTTAGAAATGCGTAAAATTGGTACAAGGTGTAAAAAATGCATAAAAATGTAAAAACGTTGTGAAAAGGCGTAAGAAGTTGCAAAGAAGTGCAAAAATTCGCACGAATTTGTAAAAATTAAGAGACTGAAAAATGCGTATAAAAAGTGAATATGTTTAAAAAATATGCAAATAATTGTAAGACAGGCGTAAAAATTGGCTAAATGGCAAAACGGGTTGGGATTGTTAGGGAACTGGAGAAATGCGCACAATTTGTAGGGACTTGTAAGGCGAGAAATTCGCACAAATAACCTTTTGAACAAATCTCAAAAACAAATATTCCATTTCCTATGGCGGCCCCTAATTCCGACAATTTATTCGCGCCGACGCTCTATTTTCAATATATGATATTTTAATTTTAATTTCTCCACATTATTTCAAAAAGATTACCTGCGAAATGGCGTTGTAATAGTACAGTTTGTGCTCTTGTAGAATAGTGGTAGCCACGTAATCCGCCTGTCTGGCCATACGAACGGTGGTTCTATTCAATAGCGTAGGTGTTATTTCCGTCAGCGCCGATTGGTCGATTTTGGACCCGAACGCGTAGACCACCCTGTAGAAAAAATAGGAAATTTTGACGAAAAATCGCACAAATTTCGAGCAAAGCGCGCGAAAAATTAAGTTTGTTGCTGCAAATATTTCGTTTGAAAAACTGTGTATGGTAAGCCGTTTAGGGAAATTTGCGCACAATATAGTTCGACAAATGCGTACAACAATGCCATAAATCTAAAACTTGTAACTAAATTCACAAATTCTACAAAATATCACACTAAATTCGCTTTTGGTCAAAGCAACACCATTTTGAGTTCGTAGCAACAAAAGTGCACCCACAAATTTAAACAGACGCGCAAAAACTCGAATAACTTGCAACAGTATACTATTTTTAAATTACAGAAACAAAAATATGACACAAACAACAAAATTCGCGCACCTGTTGACGTTGTGCAGTATTTTTGGCAAAAAGTGCGCGAATTTGGCCAAATTGTCCCAGGGAATAGGTCTAATTTCCGTCGACAGAGCCACAACGTAACTGTAACTGCGGCAGTCCCCCTGTACGCCCACCTAAAATTAACCATTGTGGAACCAGTTATGTAGAACGATGACAGTTTGAGAAGCTTGTAGCAATTCGTGTAAAATTGTGAAACTAATTGTGGAATCAATGGTGGAAAATAACGGTGCAAGATACGGTAAAATAATGGAATCTAGTGGGACTGGTACAAAATTGCGTAACATAAATGCGGAATAGTGTAAAATAGGAGAAACTAGTTCAGCAGAGTAGTGTGAAGTTGCGTAAGATAGCGAGCGCCAACTGCCAAGTGTGCAAAGCAATACGTGTAAAATAGTTCAACAATATTGTGCTCAATCGCAAATAGTCAAAATTCGCAAGAAGCAATGGACAATATTCACAATATTTTGTTCAAAATATCCTGAAAGCATTTTCAAAATTCCCCCACCGTTCTAACGGGGAGCAAAGTGGCCGCATAATTGCCGTCCTTTGTCACTTCCGATAGCCAGTCCAAATCCATAGTCGATAAACAGCGCTCGATTTTCGACACGTAACTGTTCTCCTGAATAAATGTGTGTGCATTTATTCGGTAGAAATTGTGTAGTCGGTGGAAAATTGTGTATTATGAAGTAAAACGATGTATTTTGCTCGTCAAAATTTGTATACACTCAGTCAAATTGCGCATCTAAAACTGGCATACAGCAAAAATTGCATTTAGTTGAGTTTAGTTGTTAAATTTGAGTATGTGTAATCGAAAAACTTCGCATGTTCAAAAATTCCGCAAACAATTTGTCAAACTGAAAATTTTCTCCTTAAAGCCAACCTCTCAAAATGCCTATATTATATTCAAGTCATAATTACACAACCCCTCAATACACAACTCCACACACAATTTTACACCATTTTCACACAAATGTACCGGGTGGTCCAAAAAAGTGTCCAACTTCAATCGCTTATAACTCGCGCCAATAGCAACCGATCGTTTTCATAGATGGGCAAGGTCCATAACTTAGACCTGGCAGGTCCCAGACCCAATGCGTAGTGGTCAATCGGGAGTCACAAATTATCCTAAACGGAAGCAAAAGTAGTGGGTCAACAAACAGACTGAGAAATCTTGATGTGCCATTGTGATAAGAAGATAGTAAAACAATTTGCAAATAATAACTTATGACTATAGGATACACAAAATGACAGAAAATTCATGCACCGCAGGCAAAAAATTTTTGAATTCAGACACGAAGGAAGTGGAGTGAAAATAGCGCCGCAGGCGAAAAATTTTAATTTTATGATAAAAGGTTTACAGAACCTGCACAAATATGCAATCATGTGCTCAAATTTCTCGGTCGGCATGCGTAGTGGTCCGGATTGGCCTTGCGTAGTGCGTAGTCCTCCCAGAATTAAGGGTTGGATTTGCCAACCCTTGCCAACCCTATGCCCATCTATGATCGTTTTGAAAATTTGCATGATGATTACTCCCCACGGTAAAAATAAGTGTGCAAAATTTCGTCTAATTTGCTTCTGCCTAGCCTGAGTTACAGGCCTGTGAATTTCAAACTACTGCAGCTCCAGAAGACCGACCTCGAAATTTTGATCTTCTGTAACTTTTGCGTGAGTTGAACAAATCAGGTCAAACTTTCACCAGATATACTCCAATAGCATCCCTATATGACTACCATGTAGAACTTAAGTTTCGCTTGAAGTGGCGAAAATCTTGAATGAAAGATCATTTTAAACGCTTGCTAAACGGCACTCTTTAAAACTCCATGGGCCCGCATTCTGTCAATTTCAAGCAGAACTTAATCTCGACATGGTAGTCAAATAGGGATGCTATTGGAGAATATCTGGTGAAAGTTTGACCTGATTTGTTCAACTCACGCAAAAAGTTACAGAAAGTCAAAATTTCAAGGTCGGTCTTCTGGAGCTGCAGTACTATGAAATTCATAGGGCTGTAACTCAGTCTAGACCGAAGCAAACAAGATGAGATTTTGCACACTTAATTGTACTACAGAGGGTAATAATCGTGCAAATTTTCATAACGATCGTTTAGCACAAGCGCGAGTTATAAGCAATCAAAGTTGGACACTTTTTTTCGGACCACCCGGTACACATTTTTCGCACATTTCACACTCTATTTTCACCCACCTTTCGACAAGACGAATGGTAGGTCGCAATGGTTCTAACGACTTGCGTTGTGTCTTGAAAATCGGCTTCCATATAGGGCTGGAGGCAGCACAGAATGCGTATGGCCAGTGCGGGACCTATAAAAGTTGGGTTACTGTAGCGCGGGAAATTCGAATTGGGCGATTGGTAAAATGTGGGAAGAATCGAGAAAATACGGCTGAAAGCGACTTGCGATGGCGCTAGACGAATTTCCAAACATGCAAAATTAACACAGAATTCTCACAGTCACACAAAATTCCCAGAATTGCACAAAATTCGCAAAAATACACAGAATCTCCAAAAATAACACAAATTACTCAAGATTGCACAAAATTGGCAAAATTCCAAATTAAAATTTCCAAAAGTATACAAAATGCCCAAAAAACTTTCAACAGTTAAACTTGCACAAAGTCACACAGTATTTTCCAAAAGACCAAACTGACACAAAAGGTCTATATAGTGTTCAAAATTCCCAAAAAAGTTCCCACAAAATTCCAAACTCTCGAAAATCGTACAAGGACCCAAAAAATCCACAACAATGCCCAAAATCCCTAAAATCCCCTAAAAACTTCCCAAAAAACCAAATAAAATACCCGGAAAAGGGTGCCTTCTAATCAGCGTCTCGCTCAGTTTCAAGTCCTCCCCCAGCCGTCTCACTTCGTCTTTATGGAAGTCTTTTAGGGGTTCTATCACCCTGCCCTGCAATTAAACCTGTGATGACACTGCAAAAGTATAACAAGTCGAGACACAAACATTTAATTCTAGCGAGCAAAAACTGCTGAAAAAACGCATTACGAAGGGTCGAGTTGTCGGCCCGATATTTAACAATTTTTGCACAGTTTACACCAAAATGGCACTCAATGGCCCAACTGCCCAATCTACACCAAGATAGCGCACGGTTGCGTCAATATTACAAATTACACCCAGATACCAGCAAGACCACCAAAATCGCACACTGAAATGCATGCAAAACACACCCGAATACCACTCTCAATCCCAACTCCAAAGTTACACCAAAATCCCTCCCTCACCGCCTCTCTCCACTTCCTAACCAGAGGGGTGTCATTGTGGTGCGTTTTGATCGCGTCCGCGTGCCCACTGGCTATACTGCTAGCGCTCTCTATCAAATCGGGCCTTAGAGTGCCCTGGGCTAAGATGGAGGTGCGCTCGTTCAAGTGGAGCTCTCGCAGGGTCTCTTTCATGATCTGAAATAGAAATGGAAGATAGAAACAAGCTCCGGTATTAAAAAGTTGAGTTTGTATTCTGACTGACATTGCATAGAGTTGCGTCCTTTCTGTAGAGAGTGCTAGAGCTCATCGCCCGTATTGCTCCGCTTCACGAGCTCCCCCTTCGCAAGAGGGTATTGCTTAGCAATATTGATATCGCCCGGGATTTGGTTTTTAGAGCAAGAAAATCCTACTTTTGAGTAACGCTTTTAAAAAACTGACAAAAACTTGTCAAAGTTTTGACAAACATATGGCAGAGCACAAAAAGAACGCACTATGAGCAATCAAGCCGTGTCGTACTTCTGTCCATGGAGCAAAACGAAGTTTATTTATCTTGGCGCGTGTAGTACGTAGCGAGCCTTGGAATGACGTGCCGAGTGTCGCTCTAATCGCAACATGAGCAATTCAGAAAGTTCCAGAGTAAAACTCAAAACTATTGTTTTTGTGGTGCTTGTTTTAGTTAATTGCAAAATGTTTGCTGACACATGAAAGAGAATGCCGAGAGCTTAAAATTAATGTGTCGATTGCCGCTCTATGACGTAACACGAGCAAGTTAAGCAAGTTAAAGCCGTTTTGTGCTTTTACACCTTTGGGTTACTGTAACTCACGAAATTCAAATTTTCAAGTTTCGCAAATAATCCGTGAGTCGTGAGCTATCCACTGAGCACGAGATCGTCTCTCTACGACGCAAATCAAGCGAGTTAGAGCGATTTTAGTGTTCAAATCTCGAGAATGACGTTTCCCGTGGTGCGTGTTTGCGTAGTGTTAAAAATTGTTGCTGCCGCATGAAAGAACACGTCGAGAGCTTTCACCTGACGTGTCGATCGCCACTCTACGACGTAAGACGAGCGAGTTAGAGCCGTTTTGCGTTTTCGGACATTTGGGTTACTGTAACTCGCGAAATTTAAACTTTGAGTTTCGACCAATGCTAGAACAAATGATCAATGAGTCCAGAGCTATCCAAGGTGCTCAAGATCACCTCTCTACGACGCAAGACAGACGAGTTAGAGCCGTTTTTCGTTTTAAACCTTCGGGTTACTGTAACTCGCGAAATTCAAATTTTTGAGTTTCGACCAATGGGAGAACAAATGATCAGCGAGTCGAGAGCTATCCACTGACATCGAGATTGTCTCTCTACGACGCAAGTTTAGCGAGTTAGAACGATTTTAGCGTCATAATGTCGATAATGGCGTTTTCGGCGGTGCGTGTTTGCGTAATTGAAACAACTTTTGCAGTCACATGAAAGAACGCGTCGTGAGCTTTCACCTGACGTGTCGATTGCCGCTCTACGACGTAACACGAGCGAGCTAGAGCCGTTTTGCGCTTTGACCTTCGGGGTACTGTAGCGCGCGCAATTCAAACTTTTGAATCTCGACTTCTCTTAGCGGAATGATCAGTGAGTCGAGACCTATTCGTAGAGCCCAAGATCGTTTCTCTACGTCTTTCCAACGCCGAGATCCGAGAGCGTTACGCAC
>JASAMZ010010398.1:0-10000 GCA_030248115.1 Linhomoeus sp. GSCO2_2
TCAGCGACCTTGACTCTACTTGACCACACATGTCACATATTTTACTTCGGTGCCACGGACACACAGACACACAGACACACAGACACACGGACACACAGACAGACATTGTCATCCGTATATATACACCTCGCCGCGCTGAGGCGCGGCGAAAAAAACAACGCAAACGCCCGTTATATTTGTTTTGTTAGTAATGAGCGGCAAAACAACTGGCACAACGCAAGCTTCGAGCGAATGACGCTCTATGTGGTACGGCGGGCGAGTTGGTTTTACTACAGTTGCTGCAACATGCTCGTGTATTAAAAAGTTGGGTTTGAATTTAGAAAGCAATATTGATTTCGCCTGGGATTTGGCTTCTAGAGCAAGAAGATCCCTTTTTCAAACACCGCTTTTAACAAGCTGTTTGAAAGAAGTTGAGTTGTTTTATTAATACAGAGTGGTTTGTGAGTGTTTTAAGGTGGAAGAGTGAAAGAGTTGATACTTTTGTAAAGTGTTTCGAAGCCTTTCCGATATGACGCGCGCCCGCCCGGAGTCCACTATTCATGCACTACCGGGTGCCCCAAAAAAAGTGACAGCCTTAAAACGCCCGCCGTTTCTGCGCCAAAGAACCGATTTTGTTGAAACTTTCACCACTTATTCTATTCGACAGTGTCTACATACTCGCAAAATGTCATCAAATTTGAGTAATCCTATCAAGAGTTACGGCGTTTTCCATTTCGCAGTACTGTGAAGAAATTTGGTCATTTCTGAACTGTATGTCGCTGTAACATTTGCATGACGCAACACAGCAAAGCGAAATTAATAACGTAGGTGCTATTAAAGGTCCTTTCTAACATGTGAATTTATCTTTCACAATGAGCCTATCTTTGATAGCAAACGAGGTGATCTGGTCAACGAACAGTCATTTGGCAGACCAACCCTGGTTGCGACTAACAAACCACCTCGTTTGCTACCAACAAGCTGTTTTTAAAAAGTTGAGTTGTTTTATTAATACAGAGTGGTTTGTGAGTCTTTTAAAGTGGAAGAGTAAAAGAGTGGATACTTTTGTAAAGTATTTCGAAGCCTTTCCGATATGACGCGCGCCCTCCCGGAGTCCACTATTCATGCGCTACTTCTGACACGCTCCTTTCTGAGGGATTCTTGCAGGGCAACATTGGGATCGCCCGGGATTAATTTTTTGAGCAAGACACACGCATTTCTGAGCGGTTGTTGCAAGGCAACATTGGGATCGCCCGGGATTAATTTTTTTAGCAGGTAAAGTTGTTCGTAAGTCAAGGGTTTAAAAAAACAAAAGTATTTCTTTAGGAATGACCGTTCAACAACTGCCTCAACGTAAGCTTTCAAACGATCGAACGAATGCCGCTCTACAACGTAAGACGAGCGAGTTAGGGCAGATTTGCTGTTTGAACCTTTGAGCTACTGTAGCTCGCGAAATTCAAACTTTCGAATTTCGACTTCTCTTAACCGAATGATCAGTGTGAAACATATTCAACAAACTCAAGATCGTCACTCTACGATGGAAGACGATCGAGTTTTAGAAGTTTCACGTTTTAAACCTTTGGGTTACTGTAGCTCTCGAAATTCAAACTTTTGAGTTTCGACCAATAGAAGAACAAATGATCAGTGAGTCGAGAGATATCCAACCAACCGTCTCTCTCTACGACGCACGCTGAGCGAGTTAGAGCGATTTCTATGTTAGAAACGCGAGAATGTCGCTTTTCGTGGTGCGTGTTTGCGTAATTAACAAAATTTCTACGCCAAGTGAAATAGCACGTCGAGACCTTTTAGTTGACCTATCGCACGCCGCCCTACAACGTAAGACGAGCGTGTTAGAGCCGTTTTGCGTTTTGGACCTTCGTGTTACTGTAGCGCGCGCAATTCAAACTTTTGAATTTCGACTTCTCTTAACGGAATTGTCAGTGTGCCGAAACCTATTCAGCGAACTCAAGATCGTCTCTCTACGACGAAAGACGAGCGAGTTAGATAAGTTTTGCGTTTTTAACCTTTGGGTTACTGTAGCTCCCGAAATTCAAACTTTTGAGTTTCGACCAATAGAGGAACAAATGATCAGTGAGTCGAGAGCTATCCAACCAACCCAAGATCGTCTCCGTACGACGCACGCTGACCGAGTTAGAACGATTTGTGCGTGAAAAACGCGAGAATGTCGCGTTTCGTGTTGCGTGTTTGCGTAATTAAGAAAATTTTTACTGCCAAACGAAAGAGCACGTCGAGATCTTTTAGTTGAGCTATCGCACGCCGCTCTACGATGTAAGACGAGCGAGTTAGAGCCGTTTTCCGTTTTGACCTTCGGGTTACTGTAGCGCGCGCAATTCAAAGTTTTGAATTTTGAAGTCTCTTAGCGACATTACCAGTGAGTCGAGACCTATCCATAAAGCCCAAGATCTCCTTCCTACGACGTTCCAACGCCGAGATATGAGAGCGTGACGCACGAACGCACGCACGCACGCACGCACGAAAAGCTCTCGTAGGGGTTCACCCGGCTGAGGCCGGGCGAAAAAATAGGCTCATTGTGAAAGATAAATTCACATGTTAGAAAGGACCTTTAATAGCAACTACGTTATTAATTTCGCTTCGCTGTGTTGCGTTATGCAAATGTTACAGCGACATACAGTTCAGAAATGACCAAATTTCTTCACAGTACTGTGAAATGGAAAACGCCGTAACTCTTGATAGGATTGCTCAAATTTGATGACATTTTGCGAATAAGTAGACACAGTCGAATAAAATGAGTGCTGAAAGTTTCAACAAAATCGATTCTTTGGCGCAGAAACGGCGGGCGTTTTAAGGCTGTCACTTTTTTTTGGGGCACCCAGTACTTCTGACACGCTCCTTTCTGAGGGGTTCTTGCAGGGCAACATTGGGTTCGCCCGGGATTAGTTTTTTGAGCAAGACACGCATTTTTGAGCGATTGTTGCAATGCAACATTGGGATCGCCCGGGATTAGTTTTTGAGCAAGACACACGCATTTCTGAGCGGTTGTTGCAACGCAACATTGGGATCGCCCGGGATTAATTGTAGACAAAATTGTTAAGGGGTCAAGGGTTAAAAAACAAAAGTTTCTTTACAAATGAGTGTCCAACAACTGCCACAACGTAAGCTTTCAAACGGTCGAACGAACGTCGCTTTACAACCTAAGACGAGCGAGTTAGAGCCGTCTTAGTGCTCAAAACGTCACGATTGTCGATTTTCGTGGTGCGTATTCTACTAATTGTAAAAATTTATGCAGTCGCATGAAAGAGCTGAGACCTTTCAAATGACGTGTCGATTGTCGCTCGACGACGTACGTCGGACGAGTTGGAGCCGCTTTGCGTTTTGGACTTTTGGGTTACTGTTACTCGCAAAATTCAAAATTTTGAGTCTCGACTCCTCTTGGCGCAATTATCAGTGAGTCGAGACCCATCGAGCAACCAAAGATCGTCTCGCAGCGAATTTCCTACGAAAATGTCAATTTTCTCAGTACGTGTTTACCAAGCGAGTGAAAAATTTGTCGTATCATGAAAGAGCACGTCGCGAGCTTTTAAGCGAGCTATCGCACGCCTCTCTACGACGTGCGAGGTAGGGCCGCTTTGCTGTTGAACCTTTGAATTACTGTAGCCCACGTAATTCAAACTTTCGAATATCGACTTCTCCTAACGCAATGGTCAGTGTGTCGAAACCTATTTAACGAACTCAAGATCGTCTTTCTGCGACGGAAGACGACCGAGTTAGAGCGTTTTGAACCTTTGGGTTACTGTAGCTCGCGAAATTCAAATTTTTGAGTTTGGACCAATAGAAGGACAAATGATCAGTGAGTCGACAGCTTTTCAATATACTCAAGATCGTCTCTCTACGAGCGAAACAAGCTGTGTGTAAAAAGTTCAACCTATACTTTGTGTCTGTCAAATGTTGGTGAACAGTATAGTGAACTTTGTACACATCGTTATCCGCATCTGGAGAAAGTGTCTTGAGAACGTGTACCATAATACCAAGTGCAGCTATCCCCACGATACGGTTGTCTGTACAGCTGATCTGAAGCTCAGTGATATCGCCGCGTTCGCTATATGCTATCGGCATGATACGACGCCGTTTATGTGATGTTTCCTACCTGTGCGAAAACGTCACATCCAACAAAAAAAATTGCCAAAAGTTTGGTGCGAGCGAATTCCTGTGTTCAGCGTACGCATTTCTGTTCCCGAATGCACATTCAACATTATCATCAATAAACAGCTGTTCTGGCCATCAGACGAGAATCTCGATTTTGACATTTATTTAAAATTCTTATTCTAAATATCTCGAAATTGGAATTTATTGAAAATGTAAAACTATGTCACAAATTCTTATTGGCATACGGCCTTACCATTTCCGCGTTTAAATTCGTCAAAAAAACGACGTTCTATGTTTGTTGATTTATGGAATTTTGAAAAACAATCTCGAAATTGCAGTTTATTAAAACTTTAAAACTATGTCACAAATTCTTATTGGCACACGGCCTGACCATTTCTGCATTCACATTCGTCAATAAATGACGTTGAATTTTTGTCATTTTATAAAATTTTGACAAATAATCGCGCCTTTCTATTAAATTAAACATTTGCAAAAAAATTCTTTTGTGATACAAATTATCCGCGGTCCACGCTCTTTCCATTTCTGAAGAAATTTCGCCGCTACCTCGTTAGGTGAAAAAGTCGATTTTCGACATTTTAATATTTTAATTGTAAATATCTCGAACATGCGAAATTAGCAACAGAAACGGGCACCGGATTCGTACTTTTTTCGGTGCCACGGAAACACAGACACACACACACACAGACACACAGACATTGTCATCCGTATATATGTTACGTCCACTTTCCGCATTCGTCCAGAAGCCGCATAACCTTTTACTCTTCCACGTTAAAACACTCACAAACTACTCTGCATTAATAAAACAACTCAACTTTTTTAAAGCGGCTTGTTCGGACCATTGGTAACAAAATTGCTCAGGTATTATCGACTGTGAAAATTTTAGATCTTACCAACAACACTACCCAAAGGTATTCAAGTTAAAATACGTACGTACGCACGTACGCACGCCGAGCTCTTGATAGGGTTCGCTCGGCTAAAGCCGAGCGAAACAAGCTGTGTGTAAAAAGTTCAACCTATACTTTGTGTCTGTCAAATGTTGGTGAACAGTATAGTGAACTTTGTACACATCGTTAGCCGCATCTGGAGAAAGTGTCTTGAGAACGTGTACCATAATACCGAGTGCAGCTATCCCCACGATACGGTTGTCTGTACAGCTGATCTGAAGCTCAGTGATATCGCCGCGTTCGCTATATGCTATCGGCATGATACGACGCCGTTTATGTGATGTTTCCTACCTGTGCGAAAACGTCACATCCAACAAAAAAAATTGCCAAAAGTTTGGTGCGAGCGAATTCCTGTGTTCAGCGTACGCATTTCTGTTCCCGAATGCACATTCAACATTATCATCAATAAACAGCTGTTCTGGCCATCAGACGAAAATCTCGATTTTGACATTTATTTAAAATTCTTATTCTAAATATCTCGAAATTGGAATTTATTGAAAATGTAAAACTATGTCACAAATTCTTATTGGCATACGGCCTTACCATTTCCGCGTTCAAATTCGTCAAAAAACGACGTTCTATGTTTGTTGATTTATGGAATTTTGAAAAATAATCACGTATTTCTATTAAATTCCATATTTGCAAAAGGTTTCTCTTGCGTTACAAATTATCCGCAGTCTATACTCTTTCGATTTCTGAAGAAATTTCGCCGCCATATCATCAGGTGAAAAAGTCGATTTTCGACATTTCCATTTTTTTTATTGAAAATATCTCGAAACTGCAATTTTTAAAAACTGCAAAATTATGTCACGAATTCTTATTGGCATACGACCTTTCCATTTCTGCATTCACATTTGTCAATAAATGACGTTGTATTTTAGTCAATTTATACAATTTTGACAAATAATCGCGTATTTCTATTAAATTCCACATTTGCAAAAAATTTCTTTTGTGTTACAAATTATCCGCGATCCATGCTCCTTCCATTTCTGAAGAAATTTCGCGGCTAGCGCATCAGACGAATAAGTCGATTTTCGACATTTTCGAATTTTAATTGCGAATATCTCGAAAATACGAAATTAGCAACACAAACGGACACCGGATCCGTACTCAGCGACTTCGACTTTACTTGACCACACATGCCACATATTTTACTTCGGTGCCACGGACGGACGGACGGACACACAGACAGACAGACAGACAGACATTGCCATCCGTATATATACACCTCGCCGCGCTGAGGCGCGGCGAAAAAAAACGCCCTGTACAACAACCCCCGCGCTGAGGCGCGGTGAAAACCCGTGTAACAAGCTGTTTTAAAAAGGTTGAGTTGTTTTATTAATACAGAGTGGTTTGTGAGTGTTTTAAAGTGGAAGAGTAAAAGAGTGAATACTTTTGTAAAGTATTTCGAAGCCTTTCCGATATGACGCGCGCCCGCCCGGAGTCCACTATTCATGCGCTACTTCTAACACGCTCCTTTCTGAGAGGTTCTTGCAGGGCAACATTGGGATCGCCCGGGATTAATTTTTTGAGCAAGACACACGCATTTCTGAGCGGTTGTTGCAAGGCAACATTGGGATCGCCCGGGATTAATTTTTTTAGCAGACAAAGTTGTTCGTAAGACAAGGGTTTAAAAAAACAAAAGTATTTCTTTAGGAATGATCGTTCAACAACTGCCTCCACGTAAGCTTTCAAACGGTCGAACGAATGCTGCTCTACAACGTAAGGCGAGCGAGTTAGGGCCCATTTGCTGGTTGAACCTTCGGGTTACTGTAGCGTGCGCAATTCAAACTTTTGGATTTCGACTTCTCTTAACGGAATTATCAGTGTACCGAAACCTATTCAAGAAACTCAAGATCGTCTCTCTATGACGGAAGACGAGCGAGTTAGATAAGTTTTGCGTTTTAAACTTTTGGGTTACTGTAGCTTCCGAAATTCAAACTTTTGAGTTTCGACCAATAGAAGAACAATTGATCAGTGAGTCGAGAGCTATCCAACCAACCCAAGATCGTCTCCGTACGACGCACGCTGAGCGAGTTAGAGCGATTTCTGCGCTAAAAACGCCAGAATGTCGCTTTTCGTGTTGCGTGTTTGCGTAATTAAGAAAATTTGTAATGCCAAACGAAAGAGCACGTCGAGACCTTTTAGTTGAGCTATCGCACGCCGCTCTACGACGTAAGACGAGCGAGTTAGAGCCGTTTTCCTTTTAGACCTTCGGGTTACGGTAGCGCGCGCAATTCAAAGTTTTGAATTTCGAAGTCTCTTAGCGACATTACCAGTGAATCGAGACCTATCCATAAAGCCCAAGATCTCCTTCCTACGACGTTCCAACGCCGAGATATGTGAGCGTTACGAACGGACGAACGGACGCACGAACGCACGAAAAGCTCTCGTAGGGGTTCGCCCGGCTGAGGCCAGGCGAAAAAAAGGTTCATAGCAAATAACAGTCATTTGTAATAATATTGTCGCTACACGCTTAGGCATGCCGACTGTATTACAATTATTACGCCATGCGGCTGAGCGACTATGGCCATGACAAAAAGACACTTGAAAAAAATCAGCAGAAGTATAATACAGCAGGAACAAGCAAAAGTTTGAATTCTCATCTCGCGGCTGGAACAACTGCTATTCTTTTCTGCAGAAGTAGCAATCCTCAGAAGTGGCTGGTTAACTCTGTGGAGAAGAAAGACGACTTCTTCATGCCACCTAGCAACAATGGATTTGTTCGGCCGACACTTATAGATCCGGAGTCTGGTGACATCGTCCTTCACCGACTAGCAAATGACGAAGGTACATACTACTATGACATTCATAGAGACATGTTTTGTTTGTACCCAGTCAAGTCGTCTGGGGGACGTAGTATACTGGGACTTCCGAAACTCAAGCCCCTCCCCATTCCACGGAACGCTGTGTAAAAGATAGCGAAGTCATACTTGTACCGGGTGTTTCAAAAAAGTGAACCCTTTTTCTCCAACTTATAACTCACTACTGCGACTACCAATCTCAACCAAATTTTACACACATATGCCTTATAAAGTTCGGCGTACCAAATTTTGTTCGCATAGTCCTGATACAACCAGAGTTACAGTCGGTTTAGTGCGTGACATCCAAAAACATTCTCACCCACGCAGTCTCTTGCTGTCAAACAAATAATTGCAGCCGAATGTATCACTCAGATCCTGCTCATTAAATCTGACCATTATACGTCCACACAGTAGCGGATCCAGGGGGGGGGGGGGGGGCGGTTGTGCGTCCGCCCCCCCCCCTCATTCGGCCAAACCGCCCCCCCCCCATTCCCCCTCCCGAGAAAAAAAAAATTGCGCGGCAGCACCTCCAGAGCAAAACATTTTCGCCTGCGGCGCTATTTTATAGCACTTTTGTACCAAAATAGGCCAAAATCGGCCAAAATTTTTGCCTGCGGCGCTATTTTATAGCACTTTTGTAGCAAAATAGGCCAAAATCGGCCAAAATTTTTGCCTGCGGCGCTAATTTAAAGCACTTTTGTACCAAAATAGGCCAAAATCGGCCCAATTTTTTGCCTGCGGCGCTATTTTAAAGCATTTTTGTACCAACATAGGCCAAAATCGGCAAAAATTTTCGCCGGTGGCGCAAATTTTTTTATATGCTTTTATAGCATCTTGGTCCCCCCTGTGGCCTCAAAAATTCCGGCCCCCCCATTCCAAAATCCTGGATCCGCCACTGCGTCCACATGATTGGGTGGAAATTGTTCCGACGTTGCAATTGTTCCGACAGAGCGGTGTGGAAATTGTTCCGACGTTTTGTGAAATTGTTCCGACGACAGTTGAAATTGTTCCGACACCTCCATGATGATTTACAAAGACTGCAGAACTGTTAGGTAGTGGTGCTGCTATGCACTTGCATTTGCAACTCAGACTCATTGTACGACACGGTGACCGAGAAAAGCTGAAACTAAATAGGGTACGTACAGTTTCAGTTGTAATCAGTTAACCAAAACTAAAACTGATTTTAAACTCAGAATTTTAAGCTCTAATAACATCCTCAAATCTGGCGCGAAACGAATTGCTCTTGCCTCTTTCAAGAAATCGCTGTGAAATCACGTTGCGCGTGGATCATCCCAAGCGTACCAATTCTTTACTTCGAAAGCATCAAGCGGTATAAATATGATACTTTGGTTCTGTTTTGGCCGTTTTGTGAAAACTGTGTGTTACAAACAACCACAGAACGGTTATCGTCAGGATGCGTCTTCTTACACTAACTGCACGCAGAACGAGGAGAGATTTGAGCGTGAATGATTCATACGCGCGTAACTCAAGCTAGTCTTAATCGATTGACCTAAAATTTGACACACTTGTCAACAACTCATCAAGGCATACGTATGCAAAGTTTGGTACAGATTCATTCACAGAAGCGTAAGTTATGAGCGGGAGGAAAGGGGTTCACTTTTTTGGCACCAACTCATCAAGGCATACGTCAACAACTCATCAAGGCATTCGTATGCAAAGTTTGGTACAGATTCATTCACAGAAGCGTATGTTATGAGCGGGAGGAAAAGGGTTCACTTTTTTCGCCGCGCCTCAGCGCGGCGAGGTGTATATGTCACACCCAAGATGCGCAACCACCCAGAAGGCGCCATGTGGCGCCTTCTGGGTGGTGGCCACCCAAACTGCGCAATATGGCGCCTTCTGGGTAGTCACTACCCAGACTACGCAATAGTGGATGGTTTCTTGCTTTGTGTGTAAATATTTGACACAGTTGGTATATTACTTCCAGTTCAGGCTATGCTTAGGCTCGCCCTGCGCCCACGCTGCACAAGAGTCAGTCGGCGTCGCAGTCTGGCGGGTCGAAACTTAGGCTTAACGCGACCGGTGACCGACTTCAGGGCGCGCGGAGCGCGCCCTGAAGTTGGTGGTCGCGCTAAGCCTCAGTTGAGGCCCGCCAGGCGCGACGTCGAC
>JASAMZ010010398.1:15000-37139 GCA_030248115.1 Linhomoeus sp. GSCO2_2
GCAGCGCCTCTGCGCGGCGAGGTGTATATATACGGATGACAATGTCTGTGTGTGTGTGTGTGTGTGTGTGTGTGTGTGTGTGTGTGTGTGTGTGTGTGTGTGTGTGTGTGTGTGTGTGTGTGTGTGTGTGTGTGTGTGTGTGTGTGTGTGTGTGCGTGCGTGCGTGCGTGCGTGCGTGCGTGCGTGCGTGCGTGCGTGCGTGCGTGCGTGCGTGCGTGCGTGCGTGCGTGCGTGCGTGCGTGCGTGCGTGCGTGCGTGCGTGCGTGCGTGCGTGCGTGCGTGCGTGCGTGCGTGCGTGCGTGCGTGCGTGCGTGCGTGCGTGCGTGCGTGCGTGCGTGCGTGCGTGCGTGCGTGCGTGCGTGCGTGCGTGCGTGCGTGCGTGCGTGCGTGCGTGCGTGCGTGCGTGCGTGCGTGCGTGCGTGCGTGCGTGCGTGCGTGCGTGCGTGCGTGCGTGCGTGCGTGCGTGCGTGCGTGCGTGCGTGCGTGCGTGCGTGCGTGCGTGCGTGCGTGCGTGCGTGCGTGCGTGCGTGCGTGCGTGCGTGCGTGCGTGCGTGCGTGCGTGCGTGCGTGCGTGCGTGCGTGCGTGCGTGCGTGCGTGCGTGCGTGCGTGCGTGCGTGCGTGCGTGCGTGCGTGCGTGCGTGCGTGCGTGCGTGCGTGCGTGCGTGCGTGCGTGCGTGCGTGCGTGCGTGCGTGCGTGCGTGCGTGCGTGCGTGCGTGCGTGCGTGCGTGCGTGCGTGCGTGCGTGCGTGCGTGCGTGCGTGCGTGCGTGCGTGCGTGCGTGCGTGCGTGCGTGCGTGCGTGCGTGCGTGCGTGCGTGCGTGCGTGCGTGCGTGCGTGCGTGCGTGCGTGCGTGCGTGCGTGTGTGTGTGTGTGTGTGTGTGTGTGTGTGTGTGTGTGTGTGTGTGTGTGTCCGTCCGTCCGTGGCACCGAAGTAAGATATGTGACATATGTGGTCAAGTAGAGTCGAGGTCGCCGAGTACGGATCTGATGTCCGTTTGTGTTGCTAATTTCGCATTTTCGAGATATTCATCATTAAAATATGAAAATGTCGAAACTCGACTTTTTCGCCTGATGAGCTAGCGGCGAAATTTCTTCACAAATGGAAAGAGATAGACAGGGGATAATTTGTAACACAAAAGAAATTTTTTGTAAATGTGGAATTTAATAGAAATACGCGGTTATTTGTCAAAATTCCACAAATCAACAAAAGTACAACGTTATTTATTGACGAATGTGAATGCAGAAATGGTGAGGCCGTATGCCAGTAAGAATTTGTGACATATTTTTACCGTTTTGAAAAATTGCGATTTCGAGATATTTAGAATTAAAATATGAAAATGTCGAAAATCGGCTTTTTCGTCTGATGGACTAGCGACGAAATTTCTTCAGAAAGGGAAAGGGCATAGACAGCTGATAATTTGTGACACAAAAGAAAATTTTTGCAAATGTGAAATTTGATAGAAATACGCGATTATTTGTCCGAATTCCAAAAAATAACAAAAATTGAACGTCACTTATTGACGAATGTGAATGCAGAAATGGTGAGGCCGCATGCCAGTAAGAATTTGTGACATAGTTTTACAGTTTCAATAAACAATGTTTTAATGTGACATTTTCACACGAGTAGGAAACATCAGATAAACGGCGTCGTATCATGCCGATAACATATAGCGAACGCGGCGATGTCACTGAGCTTTAGATCAGCTGTACAGACAACCGTATCGTGGGGATAGCTTCACTTGGTATTTAGGTACACGTTCTCAAGGCACTTTCTCCAGATGCGGCTGATGTGTACAAAGTTCACTACACTGTTCACCAAAATTTGACAGACACAAAGTATAGGTTGAACTTTTTTCGCCGCGCCTCAGCGCGGCGAGGTGTATATGTTGCATCCACTATCCGCAATCCAGCCAGATTGCGCAATCTGGAGGGTTTCCCTCCAGACTACGCAATATGGCGCGTTCTGGAGGGCGGCCCCTCCAAACCGCGCAATCTCTGGTCGGCGGGGCTCAGCATTCCTGAGCAGGAGGTGAATTAGACGGAGGAGTGTTCATCCCACTTACAGTTTGCACTAAAACTCTGTCGACGTCGCGCCTGGCGGGTCGAAAACTGAGGCTTAGCGCGACCGCCAACTTCAGGGCGCGCTCCGCGCGCCCTGAAGTCGGTCACCGGTCGCGTTAAGCCTAAGCTTCGACCCGCCAGACTGCGACGCCGACTAGACTCTTGTGATCCGTTTCTGGGGGCAGGGCGAGCCTAAGCATAGCCTGATGTGGCAGGAAACAACTTCCTGGTAAAAGAATTAAACGTGAACGTTAAAGAATTCAACGTTCTAGCAGCTGATTGCACATTCTGGAGGGGCTGCCCTTCAGAAAGCGCTATATTGCGCAGTTTGGAGGGGCACCCCTCCAGATCGTGCAATATTGCACATTCTGGAGGATTGCGCCGTCCGGATGCAGCCATATATATGTTAAAGTGACTACCCGAGTTCAGGGAGAACCCGAGTACTCGGGTTCTCCCTGGTTATTTAGTGAGAACCCGAGTACTCGGGTTCTCACTGATGGAGTTAGTGAGAACCCGAGTAGAGTGGCCGACAAGCTGCGTATGACCGAGGGCGCGCGTGTGAGGCCGATGAAACTGTAAGAGGCGGCCCCTCCAAACCGCGCAATCTCTGGTCGGCGAGGCACAGCCGGCCTGAGCAGGAGGTGAATTAGATGGAGGAGTGTTCATACCACTTAACGTTTGCACTAAAACTCGGCCGCGTCGCGCCTGGTGGGCCGAAAACTGAGGCTTAGCGCGACCACCAACTTCAGGGCGCGCTCCGCGCGCCCTGAAGTCGGTCACCGGTCGCGTTAAGCCTAAGCTTCGACCCGCCAGACTGCGACGCCGACTGACTCTTGTGCACTGTGGGCGCAGGGCGAGCCTAAGCATAGCCTGAATTCAAAGGAATATACAGCTGTCAAAGATACATAATCCTAATGTCAACCGGACTTCCTCAAATTATTTTGCAAATGCTTTCCCCAAATTAGAAGCTGCTATAGCAGATTGAAAGCGGCGACTATTTGTCCACTATGTAACTTGGTAGGTTTCATTGTACTGCGCGGGCGCCCTCGGTCGAGCGCGCCCTGCCCCCGCCGCCTCTCTACTCGGGTTCTCACCAACTGCATCAGTGAGAACCCGAGTACTCGGGTTCTCACTAAATAACCAGGGAGAACCCGAGTACTTGGGTTCTGCCTGAACTCGGGTTCTCCCCGTGACATATATACGGATGACAATGTCTGTGTGTGTGTGTGTGTGTGTGTGTGTGTGTGTGTGTGTGTGTGTGTGTGTGTGTGTGTGTGTGTGTGTGTGTGTGTGTGTGTGTGTGTGTGTGTGTGTGTGTGTGTGTGTGTGTGTGTGTGTGTGTGTGTGTGTGTGTGTGTGTGTGTGTGTGTGTGTGTGTGTGTGTGTGTGTGTGTGTGTGTGTGTGTGTGTGTGTGTGTGTGTGTGTGTGTGTGTGTGTGTGTGTGTGTGTGTGTGTGTGTGTGTGTGTGTGTGTGTGTGTGTGTGTGTGTGTGTGTGTGTGTCCGTCCGTGGCACCGAAGTAAGATATGTGACATATGTGGTCAAGTAGAGTCGAGGTCGCTGAGTACGGATCTGATGTCCGTTTGTGTTGCTAATTTCGCATTTTCGAGATATTCATCATTAAAATATGAAAATGTCGAAACTCGACTTTTTCGCCTGATGAGCTAGCGGCGAAATTTCTTCACAAATGGAAAGAGATAGACAGGGGATAATTTGTAACACAAAAGAAATTTTTTGTGAATGTGGAATTTAATAGAAATACGCGGTTATTTGTCAAAATTCCACAAATCAACAAAAGTACAACGCTATTTATTGACGAATGTGAATGCAGAAATGGTGAGGCCGTATGCCAGTAAGAATTTGTGACATATTTTTACCGTTTTGAAAAATTGCAATTTCGAGATATTTAGAATTAAAATATGAAAATGTCGAAAATCGGCTTTTTCGTCTGATGGACTAGCGACGAAATTTCTCCAGAAAGGGAAAGGGCATAGACAGCTGATAATTTGTGACACAAAAGAAAATTTTTGCAAATGTGAAATTTGATAAAAATACGCGATTATTTGTCCGAATTCCATAAAATGACAACAATTGAACGTCACTTATTGACGAATGTGAATGCAGAGATGGTGAGGCCGTATGCCAGTAAGAATTTGTGACATAGTTTTACAGTTTTGAAAAATTGCAATTTCGAGATATTATTTAGAATTAAAATATGAAAATGTCGAAAATCGGCTTTTTTCGCCGCGCCTCAGCGCGGCGAGGTGTATATATACGGTTGACAATGTCTGTCTGTGTGTGTGTCCGTCCGTCCGTGCCACCGGAGTAATGTATATGACGTATGTGGTCAAGTAGAGTCGAGGTCGCTGAGTATGGATCTGATGTCCGTTTCTGTTGCTAATTTCGCATTTTCGAGATATTCACAATTGAAATTCAAAAATGTCGAAAATCGACTTTTTCACCTGATGAGCTAGCGGCGAAATTTCTTCAGAAATGGAAAGAGCATAGACCGCGGATGATTTGTAACACAAAAGGAATTTTTGGTAAATGTGGAATTTAGTAGAAATACACAATTGTCTGTCAAAATTTAATAAATTGACAAAAATAGAACGTCATTTATTGACAAATGTGAACGCAGAAATGGTAAGGCCGTATGTCGACAAGAATATTTGACGTAGTATTGCAGTTTTGATAAATCGCAATTTCGAGATATTTAGAATTAAAAATAAAAGAATGTCAAAATCGACATTTTTGTCTGGTGGACTAGCGGCAAAATTTCTTCAGAAATGGAAAGAGCATAGGCAACGGATAATTTGTAACACAAAAGAATATTTTTGCAAATGTGAAATTTGATAGAAATACGCGAATATTTTCCGTCATGATGTCATGAATATTGTCCGTCATGAATATTTTCCGTTATGACAAAAATAGAACGTCAATTATTGAGGAATGTGAATGCAGAAATGGTAAGGCCATATGCCAATAAGAATTTGTGACACTGTTTTACAGCTTCAATAAATTGCAATTTTGAGAAATTTAGAATTAAATATTTAAAAAATGTCGAAGTCGACATTTTCATCTGATGGGCTAGCGGCAAAATTTCTTCAGAAATTTTAAGTGCAGAGACTACGGATAATTAGTAACATAAAGGATATTGTTTGCAAATACAAAATTTGATAGAAATGTTCAAAATTTGAAAGAAATGTCCAAATTTCGTGAGGCAAAACTTTTGTTGATTGATGAATGTGAACGTAGAATAGAAAGGGCGTACGCAAAGAGGAATTCCTGATAAAGAACGACCGCACCAAAACTTTTCGCAAGTTTTTTGTTGGATGTGACGTTTTCACACCGGTAGGAAACACCACAAAAGCGGCGTCGTATCATGCCGATTGTCGCGACTACGCCTAAGCTGAGTGGGGAGGGAGAGCGAAGAGAGGCGCGCCGCGTGCCGAAGGATGTAGACGGAAGCAAAAGTTGAAGACCCCAAGCGGGATTCGAACCCGCGTCTCCTTCCTTCCATGGCCATTTCAGTCCGGCGTCTTAAACCACTAGACCACTGGGGTAGTTGCTCGCGCGTCTCTAATAGGCGGATAAGCGGGGAAACCGAGTTGCACCGTATTCGCGCAGTGTAACGTAGCGACACTACCACCTGAGAAGAAGAAGAGAGCACGTCCCAAGTGACTTGCCTAGACACCTACAGCAGAGTCTGTGTCGTGCTGGTAGTTGCGCCATCGCTGTGCCTAGGTAGCGGTCATCGCTGGACTCTCGCCAAGTGCTGATTCGCCTGTCTCACTGCTGTGCTGCTGTCACTGTCTGTGTCGCTACCTGTGTCTCTGTGTTCACTGTTGTACACGGGCGGGGGCCAGCGAGGATTCACAAGTATTGCAGGAGGATGCCCCTGTTCATACCTACCTGCCATCTTCACTGTCGTGTGTCGCACCACGAGAAGTATGCCGCCCGCCTACACTGTCTGACTGCCTGCTTCAGACGCCAAGCCTTGCGCTTGGGTTGCCTACACACTGGCTCATCGTGCGTTCAATGCAGGGAATGTGCGTCCTGCTACCTTTTGCATCTGTGTATCAGACTGAATGTGTGTCGCGTTCCTGCAGAAGCCACCATGTCGCGACCACGCCTAAGCTGAGTGGGGAGGGAGAGCGAAGAGAGGCGCGCCGCGTGCCGAAGGATGTAGACGGAAGCAAAAGTTGAAGACCCCAAGCGGGATTCGAACCCGCGTCTCCTTCCTTCCATGGCCATTTCAGTCCGGCGTCTTAAACCACTAGACCACTGGTGTAGTTGCTCGCGCGTCTCTAATAGGCGGATAAGCGGTGTCCTGACCGACAACAGATTCCTGGCACTGAAACGTCTGCAGAGTCTGATCAAAAGGCTTGTGTCACAGCCACAAATTCTGGAGAAATACAGTAGTACGCTGCATGAGCAGGTGAAACTCGGCATCATTGAGATCGTCCCCACTGAGGAAGTCACTGAGTTCCTGAAACACTACATTCCCCACCACTGCGTGATCACACCCCAGAAGCAGACAACGAAACTGCGCATCGTGTACGACGCTTCTGCGAAAATTAGCAAACTGTTCCCCAGCCTAAACGACTGCCTCTTGCGAGGCCCCGTCCTCCTCGCTGACCTCTGCGGTCTTCTCCTTCGGTTTCGAATGGCCCCTATAGTGCTCCTCAGTGATATCGAGAAAGCGTTTCTGCAGGTGGGGTTACAGGCGGCTGACAAAGACGTGACACGCTTTCTCTGGGTGCGCGATCCAAACAAGCCAATCGATTCGGACAATTTGATGGTCTATCGATTCTGTCGAGTTCCATTCGGTGTGGTCTCGTCTCCGTTCCTTCTCGCGGCTACGATCACGCATCACCTCGCGCAGTCCAGTTCTCCCTTGACCACTGAAATAGCTGAGAACCTCTACGTTGATAACTGTTTGGGCACAAAGTATTCGGTTCACGACGCAGTTAGTTACTACAAGGGGGCGAAATCGGTCTTCAGCGAAGCGTCCATGAATCTGCGCGAGTGGACATGCAACTCCCCAGAGGTGATGGCACAAATCCCTGAAAGTGACAGAGGGTCAGTAGAAAACGGAAAGTTTCTTGGCGTCTTCTGGAAAGTGGATTCAGACGAAATTCTAGTGGCCAAACCGAAAATCCCTGAAGCTACTGTCGTGACAAAGCGACACATTCTAAAGGCGACCGCAAGTCTGTTCGACCCCTGTGGCTTCTTCTCTCCAGTCACAATACGCGCAAAAGCACTGCTGCAGCAACTGTGGAAGAGTCACACACCCTGGGATACCCCAGTGCCCTCTGAAACCGCCACTTGGTCTGCCATCGAAGCAGATTTGAAGTCGGCTGCTACAGTACCCCTCGCGAGGCACATTGGCCCTCAGAGCGCAGAAGGCGCTGAACTGCAGCTCCACTGCTTTTGTGACGCCTCGCGTGACGCCTTCGCCGCAGTGGTCTACTTGCGAAAGAGTGAGAATAGAATGGTCATTTCCGATTTGCTTTTCGCCAAAGCTCAACTGGCCCCTCTGAAACCCGTCTCAATTCCGCGCCTAGAACTGATGGCCGTTCTGATCGGTTTTGAAATTCGTGTCACGAGAACTGAAACTCCCCATCGCTCAGCAGTTCCTGTGGAGTGATTCACAGAGTGCCCTCAGTTGGGTGTCTTCTTCCCGGCCTTTGCCAGTGTTTGTGGCCAACAGAGTGCGCGAAATCAACGCTGACCGACGGTTTGAAATACGGTATGTCCCCACTGAAAGCAACCCAGCTGACATTCCCAGCAGAGGGTGCACTCTCGACAAGCTGACCAAAGACGGCGAATACACGCATTTGTGGTGGCATGGGCCCACTTGGTTGACAAGCCCTGAATCCGACTGGCCCCTCCCTCTCTCCAGTCGTGACTTGCCAGAGGTGCCTGAGGGCTTGCCTGGCGACGTATTGACCCAAACGGCTTCGAATTCTCCCACGTGTGTCACTCTGCCCTCCGTTGAAACGCTCTTTGACTCCACACGGTTTTCGACGTTCTCGCGTGTGCGACGCGTGGCTGCGTGGGTGCTACGCTTCATTCACAACTCGCGCGCTTCCTCCAATAAGCGATCAGGCACACTGACGGCCGTTGAACTGCGCAGGGCGCAGCTTTGCCTCGATCGCCATGTGCAATGCACCGAGTTGCCCGAGTTGTACAAGCGCGTGTCCACGGCGCCTGAACGCTGCTACGACAAGCAGCTTTCCCTATTCCTGGAGAAAGAGACGGGCGTCGTTAAGTGTCACGGTAGACTGGAGTACTCGGCGCTGCCTGCGCACACTCAGACCCCAGTTCTGCTGCCCCCGAAGAGCGACTACACTCGTCTTGTTGTGCGCCACTATCACGAGAACCACGCACACGCGGGCGCCGCCCACACGCTGGCCCTTATTCGCAGTCGTTACTGGTTTGTCACGGGCAGACGTGTAGTGCAGTCGGTTCTCTGCAGATGCACCATTTGTCGCCGCTGGGAGGGTGGCTCTTTTCAAGCGCCATTGTTTCCCCCTTTGCCTGCGGGCAGAGTGCGACAGGACAAACCTTTCTCTTTCGTCGGTCTTGATTATCTCGGTCCACTCTACATTACGGTAGCGGCAAAGCAACAAGCCAAAGTCTGGGTGTGCCTTTTCACGTGCGGTGTCACTCGCGCCGTGCATCTTGAACTGGTCACTGACATGACGGCGCAGATGTTCCTTCTGGCCTTTGCTCGCTTCATCGCTCGTCGTGGGTGCCCCTCAGTGATCGTTTCCGACAACGCAAAGCAGTTCAAGACTGCCAAAAGCACACTAGACAGAATATGGCACTCCGTCCTCTTAGACGACACTGTAGCGAATACGGTAGCCGAAAAGGGCATTGAGTGGAAGTTCATAACTGAACGCAGCCCCTGGATGGGAGGCTTCTGGGAGAAGCTAGTTGGTTCGGTCAAAACAGCACTGAAGAAGGCCCTGAACCGCCGCAGGCTATCCCAAGTGCAATTGTCCACTCTTCTCGCTGAAGTCGAGTCTGTGGTCAACTCTCGCCCCTTGGTGTACGTTGGGCATGAACAGGGCCCCTATCTCTCCCCAAGCCAGCTGATCTGTGGCTATGTCCCCACCACTACTCCTTCCATCGACACAGACTCTGTAGACGACCCTGAATACCTTCCCTCCCTGGACAATGCGCAGTCCCTGGTCCATAGTTGGGAGGCTGGCCAACTGATTCTGCACAGTTTCTGGAAATGCTGGCAAAACCAGTATCTGTCCTCTCTGCGAGAGAGAGCCAGCAGATTTCGACGCGACCAGTCTGGTCACACAGTGAACTGGGACCCAAAGCCTGGCGACCTGGTCCTGATCAAGGACGACAACCTGCCACGTGGCCAGTGGCTTCTGGGACGAGTGGACTCCCTCTCTGCCAGCAGCGACGGGCGAGTGCGGGCAGCTGTGGTCAATGTGGGCAAGAAGAAGCTGAATCGACCTGTGAAGCTGCTGCACCCCCTGGAAGTGCCACAGGACAACTGACCTGGTGGATTCATCGACCTGGACCCCTGCCAATTCTGGAACCTGTCGACTTTGGAACTCTCTGGCAATGGACCTCTGCAATGCTGGCTCTGGAACTGTCTACAATGGAACACTCGTCGGCGGGAGTGTCGCGAATTCCATTCGCGATGTGAACTTATATAAATTGGTGGCTATTTGAATCGTGTGGTGTCTCGTGCGGTTTCTTGTTGTGTTTTGATTTGCCTGCGGGCGTGATTACTGTAGTTGGAGTCTTTACGTGTTGTGTTCGTCTACCGCACAGTGGTTGAGTCGGGGTATTGTGTTGAGATTGCGATGAGTTGGCGGTGAGGCGACGTGAATTCTGAGAGAAACTGAGTGGAAAAGCGTGAAATCCGAAGCGACATCAGTTTACAGCCGCTGAAACTGGACTCTGGGACACTCTACTCTACAACCATTTACCGCACAGGAATAGGGAACGACCCGACTTCCTGACATTCCCGACTTCCGAATGGAATTCGCGACACCGATAACATATAGCGAACGCGGCGATATCACTGAGCTTTAGATCAGCTGTACAGATAAGCGTATCGTGGGGGTAGCTGCACTTGGGATTAAGGTACACGTTCTCATGATTCTTTCTCCAGATGCGGCTACCGATGCGTACAAAGTTCACTATACCGTTCACCAAATTTGACGGACACAAAGTATAGGTTGAACTTTTTACACACACAGCTTGTTTCGCTCGGCTTCAGCCGAGCGAACCCTATCAAGAGCTCGGCGTGCGTACGTGCGTACGTGCGTAGGTACGTACGTACGTGCGTACGTGCGTCACGCTAGCTTCGGGCTTAATAACTCGCTCGTCCGACGTCGTAGGGTGGAGTTTGAGACATCGTCGAGTAGCCTGCGGACTCCTCTCGCCGTCTGAGTGGTCGAAACTGAAATAAGTTTTCAAACTCGCGCGCTAAAACACGTCGAAAACTGGAAACGACACGCTTGCTTCGGGCTTAATAACTCGCTTGTCTGACGTCGGTGGGTTTAGTTCGACACATCGACGGGTAGTCCTCGGACTACTCTCGCCATCTGAGTGTCCAAACTGAAATAAGTTTTCAAACTCGCGCGCTACAGTATCCCAAAGTGGGGTCCATTTTGAGACAAAAGTTGACCGAAGCTAGTCAAATCGCATATCAAAGTGAAGCGCTCCAGCTCCTGAGCACGAATCCGACAACAAAAAGTTTTAAAAGTTTAAACAGAGAGCTACAGTAACCAAAACGCGTCGAAAATTGGAAACGACACGCTTGCTTCGGGCTTAATAACTCGCTTGTCTGACGTCGCTGGGTTGAGTTCGACACACCGACGGGTAGCCCTCGGACTACTCTCGCGAACTGTGACGTCGAAATAATAACAAGTTTTAAAAATTGCGCGCTACAGTATCCCGAAGTAATGTCCGCGAAAAGTCAAAACTTCATCGAACCTAGTCGAATCGCATATCAAAATGAAGCGCTCGACCTCCTGAGCAAGAATCCGACAACAAAAAGTTTCAAAAGGTCAATGAGAGGGCTACAGTAACCAAAACGCGATGGAAACTGCAGATTTTGGTTTGTTATATCTTGGCACTCGTGCGTTGCAGAGCGGCGGTCTTGACATCGCTGAAGAGATCACTGCAAGCCAACATCAAGTCATGCTCACAATTAACCTGTAGTTTTGCGTTAGATTCCAGTGCCTTTTTTTAAATTTAGTCTTAAAAGATGATTTTCTTGGTGTAAAGAATTAAACCCGAGCGATACCAATGTTGCGTAGCAAGACCACTCCAAAAAGTGTAGTCGCGAGGAGAGTCAAAGACGCTGCACGAAACTGGAAAGGGCCTTGCTACAATCTCAGTAAAAATTCTAAGCTCAAAACAACTCCGCTTTTTAAAAGAGACTTGTTCGTCTGATGGACTAGCGGCGAAATTTCTTCAGAAAAGGAAAGGGCATAGACGGCTGATAATTTGTGACACAAAAGAAAATTTTTGCAAATGCAAATTTATACCCTTTTCAATAGGGCGTCGTCCCATTTATACCCTTTTCAATAGGGCGTCGTCCCATTTATACCCTTTTCAATAGGGCGTCGTCCCATTTATACCCTTTTCAATAGGGCGTCGTCCCATTAATACCCTTTTCAATAGGGCGTCGTCCCATTTTTACCCTTTTCAATAGGGCGTCGGCTCATTTAGACGCTCTTATTGCACTGTGTGCCTGCGGCAAATTTCTCTAATCCATTTATGGATCAGTTGCCACAGTTATAAGCGCAAAGTGTGCCTGCGGCGATTTGTCTAATCCATATGTGGACCAGACACCCCGAACAAATCCATGACCAATTGCGGCGATACCCTACCAGAGATTGTCGACTAAATAATATCTAGCGGCACTTTACTATCCAGTGCACATTATCGCGCACACGCTCTCAAGTTTACACTGATGCCAACGTGGTGTCACAGTTTTTAGACAAAGCTTGTTACTCTAAGCTTGTTACATACACCGCTTGTTTCACTCATCACCCAACGGTTCATTTAGACCTGCCTGCGCACGAAAGCACGCTGAAAATGCAACATGACGCGGCTTGAGGAGGATGGTCTTGAGAAATTTGTAACAGGCGCGAAAGTTGTATTACTTGCGAAGTTAGCAAACTTATTGCCGAAAGTTCGATATGTACCCCATATAAAGTCCTAAGAGGCGGAGATCGTACCGGATTTTTTCGCCGCGCCTCAGCGCGGCGAGGTGTATATATACGGATGACAATGTCTGTCTGTCTGTCTGTCTGTCCGTGTGTGTGTCCGTCCGTGGCACCGAAGTAAAATGTGTGACATACGTGGTCAAGTAAACTCGAGGTCGCTGAGTACGGATCCAATGTCCGTTTCTGTTGCTAATTTCGCATTTTCGAGATATTCGCAATTAAAATTCGAAAATGTCGAAAATCGACTTTTTCGTCTGATGCGTTAGCCGCGAAATTTCTTCAGAAATGGAAAGAGCATGGACCGCGGATTATTTGTAACACAAAAAAATTTTTGCAATTGTGGAATTTAATAGAAAAACGCGATTATTTGTCAAAATTTCATAAAATGGCAAGAATTAAACGTCATTTATTGATGAATGTAAATGCAGAAATGGAAAGGTCGTGTGCCAGTAAGAATTTGTGACATAGTTCTACAGTTTTGAAAAATTGTAATTTCGAGATATTTACTATTAAAATACGAATATGTCGAAAATCGACTTTTTCGCCTGATGAGGTAGCGGCGAAATTTCTTCAGAAATGGAAACAGCATAGACCGCGGATAATTTGGACACAAAATAAAATTTTTGGAAATGTGGAATTTGGTAAAAATACGCGATTATTTGTCAAAATTTCATAAATCGACAAAAATACAAAGTCATTTAATGACGAATGTGAATGCAGAAATGGAAAGGTCGTATGCCGATAAGAATTTGTGACATAGTTTTGAAGTTTTTAAAAATTCCAGTTTTAAGATATTCATAATTAAAATATAAAAATGCCGAAAATCGATTTTTTGACCTGATGATACATCGGCGAAATTTCTTCAGAAATGGAAAGAGTATAGACTGCGGATAATTTGTAACGCAAGAAAATTTTTTTGCAAATGTGGAATTTAATAGAAATATGTGATTATTTTTCAAAATTTTATACATCAACAAAATAGAACATCGTTTTTTGACAAATTTGAACGCAGAAATGGTAAGGCCGTATAACAATAAGAATTTGTGACATAGTTTTCCAGTTTTAATAAATTCCAATTTCGAGATATTTAGAATTAAAATTTAAGAAAACTTCAAAATGGAGATTTTCGTCTGATGACCAGAACAGCTGTTTATTGATGAATGGCCACTCGGAAACAGAAATGCGTACGCTGAAAACAGGAATTTGCTTGCGCTAAACTTTTGGCAAGGTTTTTTATGGGATGTGACGTTTTCACACAGGTAGGAAACATCAGATAAACGGCGTCGTATCATGCCGATAACAGATAGCGAACGCGGCGATATCACTGAGCTTCAGATCACCTGTACAGACAACCGTATCGTGGGGATAGGTGCACTTGGTATTAAGGTACACATTCTCAAGACACTTTCTCCAGATGCAACGATGTGTACAAAGTTCACTGCACTGTTCACCAAAATTTGACAGACACGAAGTATAGGTTGAACTTTTTACACACACAGCTTGTTTCGCCCGGCCTCAGCCGGGCGAACCCCTACGAGAGCTTTTCGTGCGTGCGTCCGTCCGTTCGTTCGTTCGTCACGCTGTCAGATCTCGGCGTCGGTAAGTTGTAGGAAGGAGATCTTGGGCTCTACGGAAAGGTCTTGACTCACTGATCATTCAGCTAAGAGACTTCGAAATTCAAAACTTTGAATTTCGCGAGTTACAGTAACCCGAAGGTCAAAACGGAAAACGGCTGTAACTCGCTCGTCTTACGTCGTAGAGCGGCGCGCGACAGGTCAACTAAAACGTCTCGACGTGCTCTTTCGTTTGGCATTAAAAGTTTTCTTAATTACGCAAACACGCAACACGAAAAGCGACATTCTCGCGTTTTTAACGTTCAATCGCTCTAACTCGCTCAGCGTGCGTCGTACGGAGACGATCTTGGGTTGGTTGGATAGCTCTCGACTCACTGATCATTTTTTCTTCTATTGGTCGAAACTCAAAAGTTTGAATTTCGGGAGCTACAGTAACCCAAAGATTTAAAACGCGAAACTTATCTAACTCGCTCGTCTTCCGTCATAGAGAGACGATCTTGAGTTCGTTGAATAGGTTTCGGCACACTGATAATTCCGTTAAGAGAACTCGAAATTCAAAAGTTTGAATTGCGCGCGCTACAGTAACCTGACGGTCCAAAACGCAAAACGGCGCTAACACGCTCGTCTTACGTCGTAGAGCGGCGTGCTATAGGTCAACTAAAAGGTCTCGACGTGCTCCTTCACTTGGCGTAAAGATTTGTTAATTACGCAAACACGCACCACGAAAAGCGACATTCTCGCGTTTTTGGCATAGAAATCGCTCTAACTCGCTCAGCGTGCGTCGTAGAGAGACGATCTTGAGTTGCTGGATAGCTCTTGACTCACTGATCATTTGTTGTTCTATTGGTCGAAACTCAAAAGTTTGAATATCGCGAGCTAGAGTAACCCAAAAGTTCCAAACGCAAAACTTCTGTAACTCGCTCGTCTTCCGTCCTAGAGAGACGATCTTGAGTTTGTTGAATAGGTTTCGGCACACTGATCATTCCGTTAAGAGAAGTCGAGATTCGAAAGTTTGAATTTCGCGAGCTACAGTAACTCAAGGGTTCGAACAGCAAATCGGCCCTAACTCGCTCGACTTACATACGTTGTAGAGCGGCATTCGTTCGACCGTTTAAAAGCTTACGTTGATTCAGTTGTTGAACGGTCATTCCTAAAGAAATTCTTTTGTTTTTTTAAACCCTTGTCTTACGAACGACTTTGTTTGCTAAAAAAAATTAATCCCGGGCGATCCCAATGTTGCCCTGCATCAACCGCTCAGAAATGCGTGTGTCTTGCTCAAACAAATAATCCCGGGCGATTCCAATGTTGCCCTGCAAGAACCCCTCAGAAAGGAGCGTGTCAGAAGTAGCGCATGAATAGTGGACACCGGGCGGGCGCGCGTCATACCGGAAAGGCTTCGAAATACTTTACAAAAGTATCCACTCTTTTACTCTTCTACTTTAAAACACTCACAAACCACTCTGTATTAATAAAACAACTAAACTTTTTTAAAACAGCTTGTTCCGCTTATAAGCCCATCCACTTATATGTAAGCCCAAGGGCTAATACGTTGTTTTGACTGCCACACGTAAGCCCATAGGCTTATACGTTGTTTTGACTGCCACACGTAAGCCCATGGGCTTATACATGGTGTCCAAACTTTGTCATGAGCGGTGCCAATATCTGCCTGATTGTACTGCCAATTGACGTTAAAATAGTGAGGAATAAACTGCAAATAGCAGTAGAATTGCCAATTAGCAGGTTGGTTTGACACTACTAGCAAACGAGTATGCCTTAATAGCCCAATTGAACTGCATAAATCACTTTAATTAGTTGCTCTCATAGGACTGAGAGGAACTCGCCCTGAAAGGCGACTGCCACCTATTAGCCCTGGGCTTATATACGTGTCGCTAGTTTTACTCTGGCGAAGGTGTCAAAACCTCGTATAAGCCCATGGGCTTATAAGCGGAACAAGCTGTGTGTGTAGAAAGTTCAACCTATACTTTGTGTCTGTCAAATTTTGGTGAACAGTATAGTGAACTTTGTACACATCGTTAGCCGCATCTGAAGAAAGTGTCTTGAGAATGTGTACCTTTATGCCAAGTGCAGCTATCCCCACGATACGGTTGTCTGTACAGCTGATCTGAAGCTCAGTGATATCGCCGCGTTCGCTATATGTTATCGGCATGATACGACACCGTTTATCTGATGTTTCCTACCTGTGTGGAAACGTCACATCCAACAAAAAAACTTGCCAAAAGTTTGGTGCGAGCGAATTCCTATTTTCAGCGTACGCATTTCTGTTTCCGAGTGCACATTCATCAATAAACAACTGTTCTGGCCATCAGACAAAAATCTCGATTTTGAGATTTTTTTTAATTTTAATTCTAAATATCTCGAAATTTGAATTTATTAAAACTGTAAAACTATGTCACAAATTCTTATTGGCATACGGCCTTACCATTTCTGCGTTCAAATTCGCCAAAAAACGACGTTCTATTTTGTTGATTTATGGAATTTCGTAAAATAATCACGTATTTCTACTAAATTCCACATTTGCAAAAAATTTCTCTTGCGTTACAAATTATCCGCAGCCTATACTCTTTCCATTCCTGAAGAAATTCCGCCGCTATATCATCAGGTGAGAAAGTCGATTTTCAACATTTAAATATGTTGATTGAAAATATCTCGAAATTGCAATTTTTAAAAACTTCAAAAGTATGCCACAAATTCTTATCGGCATACGACCTTTCCATTTCTGCATTCACATTCGTCATTAAATGGCTTTGTATTTTAGTCAATTTATGCAAGTTTGACAAATAATCGCGTATTTCTATTAAATTCCACATCTGCAAAAAATTTCTTTTGCGTTACAAATTATCCGCGGTCCATGCTCCTTCCATTTCTGAAGAAATTTCGCGGCTAGCGCAACAGATATCGGATATCGGATCCGATATCGGATCGGATATCGGAAACGGATATCGGATCCGTACTCAGCGACCTCGAGTCTACTTGACCACATATGTCACACATTTTACTTCGGTGCCACGGACAGACAGACAGACACACAGACAGACACACAGACAGACATTGTCAACCGTATATATATGTTACGGTTGGAGGCCGCAACCGGTCGTTGCGCGCAACAACCGGTCGTTGCGCGCAACAACCAGCAGGCCGGTTGGAGGCCGCAACGAGATCAAGTTGCGGCCATTTGCCGGTTGTTGCCCGCAACAACCGTTCGGCCGGTTGGATCCCGCAACGGTTTGACCCCCCCCCCCCCTCTTCCCATTTCGCACCCCCCCCCCCCCCCACCCCCTCCTACTGTTTGTTTACGCCCTCCCCTTATCGCCTCTTCCATCGCAGTATGGGTGCTTCCGCCAGGTCGCAAGGCATTGGCGGCGCTTTTCAAGCGAGTGAAGATTGAAGCGTTTAGCAGACACTGGCAGTAAAGCGAGCGATTGACCTTCCTTCTAGTGTGTGAACAAAGCACGCTGACAATCGACACCGACCACAAATCAAGTGGGAGGCATAAAGCATATCACTTGTTACAGCAAGTTTGGCTTTGATGGCATTTGCTATTGCAAAGCAATCCTTGCGATTTGCATTTACACTGGTTGTTGCGACAGCGGGTGCGACAGTTACACTTCTGGAATCCCTGGCCACTGCCCATGGCGCTGGATTTCGCGACTTGTCGCAATGAGATGGCAGTGTCAGGGACGGCGTCAGCAAGTACGAAGGCTTCCTTGACCGGGTCCAGCTCAGAGCGCAGGTAGCAGGCGTCTAGGCGCCCCTGCTTTGTGCCGATGCGATGGAAGCCGTTGTCGACGTCCAGGACGACGCCCATGACCTTCTTGAATTCACTACGGCCAGCGTCGACGTCAGGCACTCGGATGGTGACGTTGGTGCCCACCTCGAGTGGCATCAGCTTCTTAGCCGCTTGACTTATCATTTTGTCGGCCTGCAATTGTTCGGTATATTGGCAACGATTTCGCTGCCACATGCAGCGACAACAGTCGTAATTTCAATCACCTGCGCGTCTATGGCTCTTTTGGCAGCCGCCCTGTTTGCGGCAATAGAGTTTGTCCGTTCACAGAGGTTGCAAATCACTCCAGCGTCTCCACAGTTGGCACACCTATTGCAGAAAGGGCCATTGCACTGATTGCACTCCCACGACACGGGGCGCTGACAGATTGCACAGGAGTCCAGCAAGTCCATAGACACGGAGGGTCCGGGCTGCGCAGTGCCAGTCTCCCTCTGAAGCTCCTCGTCGTCGCTCTCATTTCCACCAGTGACGAAGCGCCGCTCCATGATGTGTCGATAAGGACCATGATGTGTCGATAAGGACCATCCGCCTGTGACTGCATGTCTACCAAATCCACCTGAAATAGAAACAAGTCTCTTTCAAAAAGCGGAGTGGTTTTGAGCTTTGAATTTTTACTGAGATTGTAGCAAGGCCCTTTCCGGCTTCGTGCAGCGTCTTTGACTCTCCTCGCGACTACACTTTTTGGAGTGGTCTTGCTACGCAACATTGGTATCGCTCGGGTTTAATTCTTTACACCAAGAAAATCATCTTTTCAGACTAGATTTAAAAAAAGACACTGGAATCTAACGCAAAACTACAGGTTAATTGCGAGCATGATTTGATGTTGGCTTGCAGTGTCAAGACCGCCGCTCTGCAACGCACAGGTGCCAAGATATTACAAACCAAAATCTGCAGTTTTCATCGCGTTTTGGTTACTGTATGTAGCCCTCTCATTGACCTTTTGAAACTTTTTGTTGTCAGATTCTTGCTCAGGAGGTCGTGCGCTTCATTTTGATATGCGATTCGACTAGGTTCGATGAAGTGTTGACTTTTCGCGGACATTACTTCGGGATACTGTAGCGCGCAATTTTTAAAACTTGCTATTATTTCGACGTCACAGTTCGCGAGAGTAGTCCGAGGGCTACCCGTCGATGTGTCGAACTCAACCCAGCGACGTCAGACAAGCGAGTTATTAAGCCCGAAGCAAGCGTGTCGATTCCAGTTCTCGACGCGTTTTGGTTACTGTAGCTCTCTGTTTAAACTTTTGAAACTTTTTGTTGTCGGATTCATGCTCAGGAGCTCGAGCGCTTCACTTTGATATGCGATTTGATTAGCTTCGGTCAACTTTTGTCTTAAAACGGGCCCCACTTTGGGATACGGTAGGGCGCGAGTTTGAAAACTTATTTCAGTTTTGAACACTCAGGTGACGAGAGTAGTCCGAGGGCTACCCGTCGATGTGTCGAACTCAACCCAGCGACGCCAGACAAGCGAGTTATTTTGCCCGAAGCAAGCGTGTCGTTTATAGTTTTCGACGCGTTTTGGTTACTGTAGCTCTCTGTTTAAACTTTTGAAACTTTTTGTTGTCGGATTCGTGCTCAGGAGCTCGAGCGCTTCACTTTGACATGCGATTTGACTAGCTTCGGTCAACTATTGTCTTAAAATGGACCCCACTTTGGGATACTGTAGCGCGCGAGTTTGAAAACTTATTCTTGGCTTGACTACTCAGGTGGCTAGAGGAGTCCGCAGGCTACCCGACCATGTCTCAAACTCCTTCCCACGACGTCGGACGAGCGAGTTATTAAGCCCGAAGCGAGTGTGACTCACGAACATACGCACGTACGTACGTACGCACGCACGCCGAGCTCTTGATATGGTTCGCTCGGCTGAGGCCTAGCGAAATAAACTGCTATCGAAGCGAGGTTATCGAGACGTGGATTTAAAGTGGACGACGCAATGAGAAGAGGGAATGCACCGATTCAGATTTTCCCATTTACAGTGACTGTGATTCACAATCGCTATAGGCACATAGGTAGTGGAGTATGTACCGGGTGTCCCAAAAAAAAGTGAACACCTTTTCTCCAGCTCATAACTCGCTGTTAGGTTAACAAATCTCAACCAAATTTTACATGTGCAGACATTATAGTGTTATACTTCAGTGCACCAAATTTTGTCCGCGAAGTCCTTACACAAGCATGGCTACAGTCGGTCTAGTGTGGGACATGCAAAACCACTTCGACCCACGCAGTCCACGTGTTTCAAGATCACAAACTGCAATTGAATCTTGCTTAGATCGACGCCAGGGGGTCGACAAATCATTGTGTATCAAATTTGGCTTCGATGTGTTCCGCATTAACCTTAGCAACAGCCTCCAGCCTGGCGCGAAAGCCGAAACCTGTCCATTCCAAGAAAGCACTCTGGAATCACGTCTTGTGGAAGATTTATTCTAACATCCCAAATCTTCCTTTTCAAAGCATCCAACAACACAAATGTTGTGCTTTTGCTGCTTTTATATACAGTTTGCATAATTATTTGCGTTGCCAACAGTTGCAGAAGGGTATAATCAAAAGACGCCATCCTGCCTGAAACGCGCACAGATCGCGAAGAGATTTGAGTCCGAACAGCTCGTGTGCTCGTAAGTCAAGTAATCCTGAACCGATTCGGCTGAAAATTGCAACGGTTGTCCACAACACATTCGGGTATACGAATACAAAGTTTCATTGAAATTGATTCACTGAAGCACAAGTTACAAGCTGGAGAAAAAGTGTTCACTTTTTTCTGGGACACCCGGTACCTGTCCACGGGAATTCATGTTCGAGGAGCGGATAGGCTTTGTGACCAGTTTGGAATGCTGCTTGGACTTCTTCAACTGGCACGGCTCGCAGAGGTCGATGTAGGCCATGATAGCGTCGACTGTCACATTGTCGTACCCCTTTTCCGGGCAGGCAAATTGTCTTGGCCAAGTTTCATTTTGTCTTGGCCATGATTTGGCAAAAATTGACCCAATTTGGCAAAAAGGGGTCGAAAAACGAATCATGGGCATCTTTCAGAAACATGGGCAAGATACAGGAACAAGAGGAGAATCATGGGCAAGATCACAACTGGAATACAAAACTGCAGAGAGATATGAATCATGGGCGAGATTTCAATGTGTAGACTTGGAATTGTTTCTTCATTGGGGTTGTGCTGATGAAAGGTTGGGCATGATGGAGTCTTGGCTGAGATGTCTTAGTTAGCTTGTCACCATGAGGCAAAAGAGTTGTGGCTAGGGTTGTCAACAAAAACTCCGAGTTAAAAAACTAAAAACTCTAAAAAACTAATCTTCAGTTTTTTAACAATGGAGGGTTAAAAAACTCTAAATAAATAACTAAAATCAAATTAGTTTTTTAATTAAAAAACAAAAAATAACTCGAGGCTAGTTATTTAAATCTGTTAAAAAACTTAAATAACTAAGTTCTAGTTATTTAAACTAGTTATTTAATTTTTAGTTTTTTAACTAGTTATTTAATAATGAAGTTTGGTCAGGCTGCCTATTTTCTGTTACTAAAATCTTGCATTTCATGGCACATGCTGTACTATTTCGATCATAGTGGCACCGTCAGAGTACCACTCAGTGTCCTGACACTATGTACTGAACATTTGACAAGACACAACAGTACATTTCTGGGTCAAGTTTTGCCATACCAGCTAAAAAACTAGTTTTTATTAAAAAACTACTCAAGTTTTTTAATTGCTTGAAATTTAAAAAACTTAAATAACTAAAACCGAGTTTTTTAAATCTGTTAAAAAATTTAAATAACTGCCACCTAGTTTTTTAACTGGTTAAAAAACAAAAATTAACTCGTCGGGAGTTTTTGTTGACAACCCTAGTTGTGGCTAGTCGTATGGTGAAGAGGGAAGAAGTGGTTAATGAGAGCCCAGTGGTGGTGGTGGTCACAAGTAGTTGTGTTACTAACGGTTGTTGTACTGCACAGCTTTTTGACTATAGTTGCAGACCTTTCAAGGTGTTTGATAACAACCTTCAGAGGAGAAGGAATGACACTGAAGATGGAATCATGTTCTGTATGATAGCACAAATGAGTAGTAGAAGAATGTAGTGATACAAAACGGTTGTATTCGCACCTTGGCAAGCTGAAAGTGTCACAGAAGTCCTCATAGCTGTCGATAAGTCAATTGGCACAAATTAGTGTACACATGACACTGTTGTACGAATTCCACAATGCTCATTATGCCATTGTCAGTGACCTGACTTGTAGGTGTTCACTGACAGGGGGTACACCATGACCCCATTGGTCTACCCTCAAAGCCCACCAAACCTACTGGTGTGGCATGCTAATGTCGAATGCTCTGACATTCCCAGTCAGATAATGAAAGGGAGCACAGCTGCAAACAATCTCGAGCAAAGCCACACTCTCACTGCACACACATCTGATGGTACACCACATCTAGCCCAAGATTTGCACAGCACGTAACTGAACGAAGTACAGGCACATAGATGATCGCTC
>JASAMZ010010399.1:0-11587 GCA_030248115.1 Linhomoeus sp. GSCO2_2
TTGATCGAGTCGTATTCGAGCGTGTCGCAACCGGATAAAATGGGGTTTGTTCCATGGTGTAGACAATTGATCCTAGTTCACGCACACAAAAAGTTTAGATAAATTTCACCATTTTTCTTGAGTTATTAAAAAGTGTACCCTTTGCCGATTTCGGCGATTTTGGCCATTTTGGGCCAAAGTAGGGCGTACGCGGCAGACTATAACTAACGCTGCAGCTAACCGATTTTGCTAAAATTTGAAATATGATATGAGGACACCTTGCGGAACAACTGGTGTAAAAATTATCAAAATCGCCCACCCTGTACAAACCTCGAATTTTTCCTGTGCGCGTCAAACCGGTGCGTGTTGCGTGATTATGGCAAACACGCACCGCGCCAACACACTCCGACAGGAGTATCCAACAATGTATAAATCATTGAGGTTTCCCAAAGCACAAAGTCTGCAGACTCGAAAAATCACCCAGTGCACGCCTGTCTTGAATGGACTTTAGTTGAATGTAGCTGGAACAGTGAACGGTGCTAGAAAGAAAGGGATGCGCGAAGTATCGTGCACTGAACACGAGCAATTACATCTGCCACCATAAAATTGATGTTGTGATGTACTGTATGGCAGCCCTTTGCTGATGCGGGCACAAATGGTACGGCGCGGCACACCCTGGTGCACGTAAGTTGCAGCAAGATTGCGCCGTAAGATATCACCGTAACAACACCGTGCTGCGAACTCATCTTAAAACGTTTACGTCGATGTCGTCGTCGTTCTCTTCGCGCTGCGACTCACGAAATTTGCCGTCGCTATTCTCGCAGAGCGTCTAGGAGTTTCTATCCCATAAACCCGCGCTATTACTCAAAAGTATCCCGCATCCGCGATTGAAATTTGGGTCTTTCGCGATGCATCCTTCTCGACACGGTACTTATCTCGAACTAAGATTTTAGTAGGGTACCCATCCAGTATCGATAATTTTTGTCACGTAATGAATTTTCTCAGTACGCGATTTGAGACGTTTCCCATACTAATTTTCACTCAACCCGTGATCTGGCCTGGACTGGATTCCCCTAGTGAGATTTCTCAATACAGGATCACGTATATGAATCCCATATCATCCTAATCTATTCCCGTATTATTATTTTCTTTACACGACCAGGCCTTCTCTATCAGCAACCAGTTCTAATTCGCATACTAAGTTAATCTCTTTTTCCAATCAAACTGAGCCGCTTACTCACAAGGTGTCCACGACTTACCTTATATGTACATTTAAATTTGAATAACTCGAGCAAGGGAGCAAATTTTTTATGCAGTTTGTTGCATTCGACAGAGAAAACCCTGACAATTCAAGTGCATAAGTATCAATGAGTGTTGCTGCTGTAGAAGATTTGCTCTCAATTTGAAACCAGGCAAGTCATCCAGGGGATGCAGTATACTCCACAAATGTGAACTCCTATGCACGGTGACTCCTCTCCTGTTGTGGCCTCCTAACACTCCCAATCGCAAAAGTAATGCCGAATTTGTCATCTGCATCTCAAAATACCCCAGAATCGACATACAACACCCCTAACTTCCTATGGACTCTCAGAACCAAAATTCTGCACTTGGGGTATGGTAGCATGCGAATTCGTCATAGGTACGCTTAAACATCATCTAAGCGCTAAACGAATGCCAAATTCGTAATCAGCGCCCCCGAAAACCCCGAAATCGAGTATAATATTGCGAAAGTCAACCAGACACCCAATATTCAAATGGACGCGGCAGGCTTACTGTAGCTCTGCAAATTTGCCAAAAACACTTTTCTGGACCAGATTTCAACGTAGAATCGTTTGAAACCACTTTTGAACCGATTCGGCAACGCATTCGAGCGCTACAGACGCCGAAACGCGAAAATCGCAATTTTCGACCCCGGAGTCAAAAAAGTTGTGGGAAAATAACTTTTTTTGTGTCTCAACCGATTTTCTCCGTTAATGGCTCATTCGATAGAGGACATCTGGGAAGGAGCACCAAAAGCTGTGGCTCTAGCGGCTACCTATCGCGCACAGCAAACCGTCAAAGTCGGTGAATAGCGAAAAATCGCGAATTTTTCAAATTTGGCGCCAAAATGGGTCCCGCAGCGATCCAATTCATTTCTTCCACCCTCGGCCCTATCGAGTACTACAACATATCAAAAGATAGTATATACCATTATATGCAACTTTTTCGAGTTCTACCTTGCTAATGCGTTTTTCAGTACTTTGAAAAAATAAATTTTTGAATTTCCCGCCAACGGGGTCCCGCAGCGTGACCCCATATGTCGTGCAGGTTGTCCACTTACTAGGCCTACCCAACGCAAAAGACCGTTTGCAAATCGGCCGCTGCACGCGCGAACCCCATCCGGTCCAAATTACTGCGTTTCGCGCACAATCGCTATATACTCCACACTTTTTATGGAGTATAAAAATATGTCAATTTTGCAATATGGTAAAATGGATTTAAAATTTATAAGGTGAGCCATGGACACCCTGTACTTTTCCATTGTGTGAGATGTATTCTAACCAACTTACTTTACTATAAATCCTCCAATAAGCACCCTGGGTGCTTATTTTTTCCACTCACCTCATGGAGGGGTGCTTATTGGGTGGGGGGGGGCTTATTTGAGGGGGGGGCACTTATTAACTCAACCATCTGAGAGCGCTGTAGGAGGCTAAGTTGACAGCCCAGCCCGGGGTATGCGATACCTGTTGAAACACCTCTTAAGAGCGTAAGGTTGTCTAGTGACTTGACTTGAAGCACCAGAACACGACTCGAGGCCTCACAAGCAAGCGCTGCGTAGCAATAAGTCCTTCGTCGACTATAAGCCACTGAGCTAGCCAGACAATAAACGACGGACTACTTATACCGACACGAACTATGTAAGTTATGCATGGCATCCCTAATGGTGCCATGCTTACATGCCCCTTTCAACGAAAAGGCCATGTCGCCACTGCTTAGAACCTAAGATCAGAAATCACGATCACTGATTTCCTCGAACGCGTAGAACGGGGCGAACTTGAACGACCAGTTGCCTTGATCGACCTTGAACGAACTGGGCGAACCAAACGACCAGATGACGATACCTTAAACCCCACACGAGAAAGTATTAGACAAGCACACGACGACTATGTACTCACAGTAGGCAAAGCGACAAGCTTTCAGAACTCTGCCTATCGCTCATTGCCTTAGCACTATCCGAGCGTCAACCGTGCACTAAAATCGCTTCTCAACCCCTCAGCCTGTGCTTGTCACCTTCTTCTCTCCCCTCTTTCAAGAAGAAAGCGACTGTTTCCAGGACAGCCAAGCCCAAGCACACAAGCGCTCGCAATGCTACAGTGAGCCTTCAAGCAACTCAAACGCTCGACCTTGTACCCAGGACAAGGGAGAAACACGTCCAATCTGTACCCAGGACAGATGACAAAGATGACAAAGCGCATGTACCCAGGACAGAGGCGCTATGGACAAGCACACTCAATCCCTACAGGCAACCCGATACAAGCGACTCAGAACCCCCTGTAAGAACCATAGTCGGACACTGGAAACACGCTAGTATCTGTTCTGTAGTGGGACCAGTAAGAACTCGATTGTGGCACAGCGTTTCATACAACAATTCATTTTAATTTTTGTATAGTATAGTATAGTATTGGCCGAGAATTTTGCATTGTTGTATAGTATAGTATTGTATAACTCTCAGAAATCAATTGTTGTATAGTATAGTATAGTATGGCTTTAAAAATTTCAATTGTTGTATTGTACAACAATGCGAATTGTTGTATGGTAAAACAAAAAACAGCCAAAAAATTGCACATATGGGTAAGATATCAGTAGCAAAACAAACGCAAAGGTATTGAACAGTGCCAAATCGATATCAAACTTTGCTGAAGTAGAGTAACAGAGCATGATTTGTACTCGTCGTGTCACTGGCGTGCGGTTTGGAGACCTCTGGTGTGGTAAATTACTGCATACAATACCTCGATTGTTATACAACAATGCGTTGTTGTATAGGATTCAATTGTTGTATAGTATGGTATAGTATGGCTGACCTGATATCAATTATTGTATAGTATAGTACTGTACAACAAATGCCGAAGAAATTATTGTATAGTATAGTATGCTATACTATAACATACTATACAACTATACAACAATCTATTGTGGTATTGTATGAAACGCTGTTGTGGCATCTGACAACGCCCCCAAAACTTGTTCCGCAAACTGTCCACATTCTGATCCGACATCAGCGGTTGCGTTCTCCAGTTCCAACTCGATGGGCTCTGACCCGAGGTCTGACTCCAGTGCCAATCCGGTCTACGCTGCCAGGCGGGAAACCGGCGAGAACTGTCCCTACAATAACCTCTATAGGACGAGTGTCCACCTTGTCTCCTCCAATTCCTGGGACTTCGCGCCCTGACTGGCCGACTCAACTCCAAAGGATGATGGCACAGCGGCCGACGGAAACACCTTCCCCGAGCCATTCGAGAGGCCGATACCGACTTTCCCCATCAGATCGTTGCCTATCAAAATATCGACAGGAAGATTGACGCTAACTGGCGCCGTCACTTCAAACGGAATCGCTTCATTCTCGCTCGAACAATAGACGCCCTTCAGCTTCACTGAACCTGTGCTCAGGAAAGTGGAACCATCTATGCCCGTCAACGGGAAATTCTGATCTTGCGCGATCAAATCAGCGCTACCATTCTGAAGCAAAGTCTCAACGATCCGAGGGCTAACAGTGGTCGTGGTTGCGCCTGAATCCAGGACGGCGACCTGACTCTTCATCTGCCCATTCTTGAATCGGCGCTTCAAATCTGGCGCGACCTGCGGCAAATCGTCAAAGAGGAAATCCGTCGCAGGAATCAACTTCGACTTCTGGTCTTCCTGCTTCGAGAGCTGGCACAACTCATAAGAGGACAAACCCCTAGCCGACATAACAAACGCCTTTCCGGACCATTCCAGAGGAAAACCGGCCTGCGTCACGGGTGGCTGAGAATCGACCCTCTGCGAGGAAGCTTGCTCAGATGGGACCTGCCCCTGAGAGACCAGCGTTTGTGGTGGCTCATTCACCCAGCGCGACGACTGCATATTCTGCACGCCAGCCGGTGGTGGAGGCTGCTGATTCGGAGGCCTTTGCGCCCTGATCGCCTCCTGCTTGAAACAACGGTCGTCCGTGTGACCAAGAAACGGCGTGTAGCCCTTATCACGACAGAAAGTGCACACCCGATTCTGGCATTCGGCCGCAACGTGTCCCTTTTGACGACAGCGGAAACACTCACGAGCCGACTCGGAACCGCGGTACAAAGGACGATTTCCAACTCTGCCAAGACGCGCATCTTCCAGAGGCGGCGCTTGAAATGACGGCCCAACCGACACATTCCGCTGCTGCTGGCCAGAAGTCTGTTGCTGACCTCTCGGCGCGAGCTCAGAATTCGACCTAGCGGCCTGCTGCTTCATCTCACGCTCGCTCTCTTTCTCAGCGGCAGTCGTGAAAACGCCGTTCACCGTCCACTCGTCATCCTTTAAGATAGCCTGATTAGCCGGCAGAAGAGACTGATGAACGATATACGCCTGACATGATTCGTATCGAGCCTTGTTCTTGGCATTCTCACGATGGCAATTCTTGCCGCAAGGACACAGATGAGCTTCCGTCTCAGGTACCGTAATCGCTTTCTCAGCGGTCCGGAACTCCCGTTCTATGATCGAACGCCACTGGTACACAGACTGGTAGTTCTGCTGACGTTGGCCCCAGAGCGACGCCATTTTGGTCGTACGCGTCCGTCTATCAGCGAAATTAGTGGACAACTGTTCGACAACAGCCGAATAGTCTGCCTTCAACTCCTCCGACAGCGACATGTAGAACCTCAGAGCATCACCCGTCAACATCTCCAGCAAAAACTTTTCCTTGACCTGTACCGGGTAGTTCCTGACAGCAATTTCAAACTCGACGAACCAGTCGGAGAAATTGTCTCTGTCTAACCCAGCGAACTTAGCCAAATTGGGTCTTGTGTATGCCAGCGTATTCAGAACCGTACCCAAGCCGTTCAGACCATCGGCGCCGATTGCAGTGGAAGAAAAGGGACCCGCCGAATCAGGCGCTCGAGTGTGATTTAGAATCGCCTCCAACTGACGGCGCGATTCTTCTCTCTCCTCTCGACGCTCCAGCTCCCGAGCTTCCCTTTCCTCGCGTTCACGCCCACGCTGCTCGCGCTCCCTTCTCTCAGCCTCACGCTCCTGCCTGTCCAGCACGAGCTGCAACATGTCCTGCTGCTGCCTCTGCATCGCCAACTGCGTCTCCTGCTGCTGGCGCTGCAACTCAGCGAACATGGACACGATCTGAGGAGCCGGTTCCTGCAACACTGCCCTATCAGAAGAGATACTGTCCCGATCACTGTTATCAGGCTCGTCATCCTCAAACTGATGCGTGCGACCACTCTCGTTCAACTTCAACTTCTGAGCACCCTCCTTCTGTTCCGGCTCTTGCTCTTTCAGCGCCAGAACCGAAGGATCCACGCGACCGTAATCGACGTTCTCATCCACCAGAATCTCATCCGTCGTCCTCCGCCTAGCGAGGGACACCGGCTTCTTCTCCGGCTGCGAAGCGTCCATCACAACCAACGCCCACTCAAAAGCAATTCCCACCGACCACCGATTCCCACACCACTCCACCACTCTACTCAGGCTCTGCTGTAAACCGCCGCCTATCAGATAGTACGTCCACCGAGAACCGTTCCCGAACGGTACTAGCGTTCCCGGACAACGCACCACCTGTAGGAGGCTAAGTTGACAGCCCAGCCCGGGGTATGCGATACCTGTTGAAACACCTCTTAAGAGCGTAAGGTTGTCTAGTGACTTGACTTGAAGCACCAGAACACGACTCGAGGCCTCACAAGCAGGCGCTGCGTAGCAATAAGTCCTTCGTCGACTATAAGCCACTGAGCTAACCAGACAATAAACGACGGACTACTTATACCGACACGAACTATGTAAGTTATGCATGGCATCCCTAATGGTGCCATGCTTACAGCGCCAAAATTTCTGGAACATATCCAGTTACTGCCACATTTTTGTGTACATTTGCATAGACTTTACACTGAATCTGTTGAACTTTCAACCAAAGCACCTGTCATTAATCGTTGTACTGTCCTAGATTGCCCTATCTTGCATTAGAAATGGTCACAGCACAGAGCATGTATGGTAGTGTAAGTGGAACAGGTACTTACCAAAGGTGGGTGCTTATTGGAGGGGGGGGGGTGCTTATTTTTGCAACCGTCCTCAAGGAGGAGAGCTTATTGGAGGGGTGGGGTGCTTATTGGTGGATTTATGGTATTAGACTTTGAATGTGCAAATACCAATCTTATATGGATTACGGTGCTTTCTAGTGTTTCCCACACCACTTTCTATTCTAGCGTCAGCTGTTCTGGCTGTGGAACACCTCGAAACAGTTAATACAGGAATGAGGTACAGGATTCCGCACTAAAAGATTTCTTTACAGTATGCATAATCAAAAATCTTAGTATGCAATTTGGTGGTAGGCCTGGCTGGTCGCCAACAGTCTAGGTCAATACGGGACGGATCCCTGAAAGAAAATGTTAGTATGGGATGATTCACCAAATGAATAGTCTTAGTACGCAAAAATAGATGTTTCCCGGGCGGACTTATGTTAGTACGCAATGCAAAACCAATCACGAGCAGAGATTCTTTAGTATGGGATGCAAACAATATTGATTCTAGGAAAGTTCCCCCCTAGTGTGGGCAAGGACAGGTGAATTTGTTCGGGCTGAAGTTGAACAGGCTGTGTATCTCAGATGACTTCTTAGCCTCTAAGCTACACGAACAAATTCAGTGTGCTCTGCTCACACGCACGACGGTTCTCACACAGGCGCAACGCGCAGGCAGGTGCACTCGCCTCACTCACCACTGACGAAATGCGAGTAGGTGTCTACCACTGCAGCACTCAAACAATGTGACGTATGCAGTAAGCGCAGCGCAGCTCCGCAACTACAGTTCATTTCAACATTGACTATATGAATTTACGATTTCGTCATAATGTCATTTTGTCACCCATCACCCTTCTAGAGTCCACCCACAACACCTCCAATACATATCACCACTCTACAGTTCATTTCCACATTGACTATGCGAATTTACGATTTCGTCATAATGTCACTCTGTCACCCACCACCCTTCTAGAGTCCACCCACAACACCTCCAATACATATCACCACTCTACAGTTCATTTTAACATCGACTATATGAATTTACGATTTCGTCATAATGTCATTCTGCCACCCACCACCCTTCTAGAGTCCACCCACAACACCTCCCCTCCAATACATATCACCACTCTACCGTTCATTTTAACATCGACTATACGAATTAACAATTTCGTTATAATGTCATACTGTACTGGTTCCAACCTTTGGACATCCATGTCTCAAGAACCAAACTATCTAGGAAGATGAAATGTTTTACACATTTGTTCACCATATGATAGTCTTTGCCTCACAACTTCGATTGGCGGCCCAGCCTGCACTAGTAGAGCTCGGCCGTCTGGAGCCAAGCCCCGGATTGATACGGGATCTGACCTTTGTGCATCCATATCTCAAGAACCATACAACCTAGAAAGATGAAATGTTTTACACATTTGTTCACCCTATTATGGTCTTGACTGGATCACAAAGACTGGCGCTCCAGCCTGCACCAGTCAGTAGAGCTCGGTGTATACAACTTCACGAGAACGAGGCCGAAAACCTGGCACTCAGATGGAGATCGACTAATTTTTCGACAGTTTTCATTTAATATCTTAGGAACCACTGAACCGATCGGGCTAAAATTTTAGCACAAAACTTCTTGTTACTATGAACAACTATGGTGAAAATTGCAGCCCGATCGGTTAAGTCTACCTATATGACGTACATACCGTAAAAACTCCAATAAACGACCTGGTCGCTTGTTATTTCAACCTCCCCTCTAGGGGGGTCGCTTATTGGAGTGGGGTCGCTTATTGGAGGGGGGTCGCTTATTGTTCAATGCCAGTCTGAGTCGTCACCTCAGCATGCAACTTTGCAATTTCCTTCATTGAAACCTGCGTGATTGTGTGTTTTGGCCAACAAAACCTGAAAATAGAAGCAGAAATTAATGACGAGCATGGCTTCACATTCACTATTGAATTTTGGTGTGCTATAATGTGAGGAACAGTGACTTATTAAGGAATGTCGGACAGATTTTGACAGAAAATGGGGTCGCTCATTGGAGGGGGGTCGCTTATTATTTCATACCCCCCTCTAGGGGGGTCGCTTATTGGAGTGGGGTCGCTTATTGGAGGGGGGTCGCTTATTGGAGGTTTTACGGTATGTAGTACTAACCCCTAGTCCCCGGGGGCGCAGCGGCCTCCGGTCGAACAAATTGGGTTGAGCGCTTACGCGCTCAACCCGATAGTTGTTTAGCGCAGGTTTATGGGCTATCCGACGCGCAATGAGGACTCCTCTGGAGGTGGAGCAAGAGCAGCAGAGCAAGGAGACGTGGTACTCGCTGGTGGTGCTGCTGGCCTCGTTCCTGACGCATGCCGTCACCTTTGGTCTGGTCTACTGCTTCGGCATCTACTTCGTGACGCTTCGCGAATATTTCGACTGCACACAGAGGGAGGTGGCCGTCGTCGGCTCCATCACCTTCGGGACCAAGTGCATGACCGGTAGTCGCATAGAACGCGCCGTGTCAGCTCATGGGTCGACTTTCTGATCGACGGCCGCTTCTCTAGGCCTGCTCGCAAGCGCTCTGTGCGGCCGCTTCGGCTGTCGACCGGTCGTCATCTGCGGCGGTCTGCTCACCTCTGCCGGCTGCCTGCTTTCATGCTTTGCCAAGGGGATTCACCACCTATACGCCACTTATGGCTTGCTGGTGGGCTTCGGGATAGGGCTCGCCTTCCTGCCGTCAGTTGGGGTACTGCGCGACCACTTCGACCGTCGACTGCACTTCGCGTTGGCAAGCGGCTCGGTTGGTGTGTCCGCAGGCGTCTTCCTCTTCCAACCCATCTTCTACGGCCTCATTCTGGTTGGTCGCTCCTTTTGCGCGCACCACTAAGTATGCGGCGGCTTACTTTGTGTCCTGCGTAGGGGACCGGCGAACTATAATCGAAGAGAAATTTGCTGTCTAATGACTGTAACGTAAAAGTCGCAGGTCTATGCTGGCGTTACAGTAACCCAGATGATTGCGTCAAAAAGTCATACGGGGTTTTTCCGCTTAAGCGCCCCACCAGCTTTAGCCCCTGGGGGCGATTACGAGGTTTTCACTGCCACATAAGCGCCCCGGGGCGTGTGCAGCTTGTATGTGTCGTTTTTGATGCTTGAGTTTGTCCGCTGATCGCTTGGAGAACCGTACTAACGCACTAAATAGCACAACAGGTCACCAGAACTCTCCTTCAGTACTTTAGAGCATTTTCCGCTTCAGCTCCCGGGGCGCTTACATGGCGTCAACTTTAGGTTGGCTGAGGACCGCCGGGGCGCTTCAGCCCCGGGGCGCTCAAGCGGAAGAACCCGATACTGTAATTGGGACGAAATGAGCCGACATAGGTACAGCAGGTAGGCGAATTTGGTAGCCAAATGGAGTGTCTGAAGAGCAAGCGCAGGCGTACGGCTGGCGCGGCTCCATGGTCATCAACGCCGGCATCGCTCTGCAAGTCGTGATACTGGGCATGCTGATGAAGAACAAGAATAAGGCAGCAGCAGGTGAGCTGCAGCAGCCGCAGCCAACGCCGAAGGCCGCCGACCTGCTGGGCAGAAGCCTCTTTGGCGAGGGCAACTTCTACTTGTTGCTGGCCAACAACTTTCTGTTCGGCGGCACCTGCTATACCGCCTTCTCCATGCTCAACGTGTTGGCCTTGGAGAAGGGGCTCGACAAGCCACAGGTTCCAACAACTAACAACCAGTCAGTTCGTTTGCCTCTTCGCTATGCACTGCCTTAGCGCGTGGCCATTCAAGAGCACCCTGGTGGCCTCGGCAGTGGGCGTGGGGAGCGGCGTAGGACGCATCCTGTTCTCAGTCGTGGCCCAGCTGTCCTCGACAAACAGGCCGCTCTACTACGCCCTCGGCCCCCGCTTGCACAAACGATCGCTTGGATTCAAATGCTCCGTGCTACATCTACAATGCTGAGCGTGACGCACGACAAACACCTATGTGTGGGGCTGTCACTTTCATCACCTGGAGGATCTCAGCTAGAGGAAGAAGTGAGAGAATCGTAAAAGTTTTTGTTTGTGCAACGGGGGCCCTTCGCCACTCTTCTCTTCGCTCTGGCGGCCGGCGGGGCCCCCTTCAGCTGGGGTATGGCTAGTCTGACGGCCTGTCTGTTTGCCTATGGGGTGGGGGTGGGTGCCATGCTGGCTCTGAGACCCAGTGTGATCGTCGACCTCTTCGGCGTGCCGCGAATGGTCAGCACCTTCGGATACGCCCTTTTCGCCATGGGAGTGGGCGGTCTGACGATGCCCCCGCTCGCTGGTTGGTTGATGCATTTCCATCCAGTTGATGCAGTTTCCATCTTCTGCATTTCTCTTAAATACGGGGTGTCCCATGGTGGGTGTACCAACTTTGGTCGACTGTTG
>JASAMZ010010403.1:0-13491 GCA_030248115.1 Linhomoeus sp. GSCO2_2
GTTCACAAAATCGCTCACAACTCAGTGCGAAATCGCTCACAACTCTTCGACGCGGTCTGCTCCTGTCGATTTGCTGTCATTTGACAGCAATATCACCGGAATCGGCCGCTGAAAAGTTATCCGGAACCGATTTTCAAAAATAACTACCCAGCCGCGTCCAAACTTTGAATTTCTACTCTGGAGGAGGAAGTCACTGTTTTAGAGTCGATTTCGGCACTGTCGAGGCCGCTGACTCTGAATCTGGCGTTATTTTCGCGTTTCGGGTCAAGATTCGCAAGCTTTGGTTGAAAATTTACCTACCGTAACCATACGTTGACAAACTATACGTGTGATGGCCCATAGTGTTAACTGGCGATTGTAGGGTGTTCCACAACGCTGAACACAAATTTGCTTATGGCTTCTCCATTTTGCGCCGATTTTACCTTCAAACGGCGGCTTTTCTTACGCCGAAATTCAAAATTAGATGTTAGTTCTACGGTACTGTTTTCAAACTACGCTCTAGTCTATTTTGTGCGCGCTTTGAAACGTTCGAATTCAAGGAAATGTATCATGGAAAGAGGCGAAAGCTACCGCGCGAACGCGTTACTGGTCGAATGGAAGTGAAAGTCGCATGGTCGACTCACTTTGCTATTGTGGCGGTCGCGAATGGAAATTTCCGCTTGCGTACGCCCTACGCTTCGTCCAAAACACATTATGTACCTCCATCTACTACTGTAGCCCCAATCAGGTCGGAGTGCTCTATGCAGGGGCTCCTGCACGTATTCCTTGTTACATTATCAGCATCTTCAGTAACAACATGTGCCCGAGGGAGGACAAGGAAGGAAGACGGGAGAGTCCTGCTGTATACGCCCGCCTCCTCCACCCACAAAGAAGTCGCCGTTAGCACACTTGCATCTGCGTCAACAACACTGGCGCTGGAGGCGGAGTGTGGGTGCTTTATTTGAGATACTCCCCCACTCCCCCCACCTCCACCACCCCCCCCCCCTCCAAGTACGTTCAGGAGCCCCTGCATATACGTGTCGCCAAAGTCTCGCTCGTTCTAGACCCGCTACGTTCTTGTCTATGTGGCCTACATCAATTACATGGGTTGATTGGCTCCGCCAATCATAAGTGAGGGTTGTTCTTGCTAGTTGCCAAAAGGCGGATAGGGGAATATGTTCCAAGTATGAAGCAGGTAAAAATAAGAGTATCTACCAACCGAAACGATATTCCTCTGGTCAAATGCGGTGCTTCACGCCGCCCAATTTGTTGCAGAAAATCCAGAAATAATAGTGCCAGTATTGATTGAGAGAAAGCATTTTCGACTAAATCCATCCACACAAAACTGCGCAAAGGTCACAACGCGACACGCGGCAACATATTCAACATATCTTAGCGTGTCGTTGTGACCTTTGCGCAGTTTTGTGGGGATAATTTCAGTCGAAAATGCTTTCTCTCAATCAATACTTGCACTATTAATTTTGCAACAGATTAGGCGGCTGCCTTTTGGCAGTTTTACATACATGAAATGTATGTATTGCAGGTGGCCCTGGCCTTCATAATCCACAGAGGCCCCTGAGAAGACTTCCCCACACCTTTATGTGGATCATGCCGTGCAAATCCCTGTGGAGGAAGTGAGGGTGAGGGCAAACCATACCTGTAACGCTGGGGGGGGGGGGGGGGGGGGGGGGTCCCCCCTGGCCGGAGATCCCCCCCCCCCCCTCCCCCTCGCCCACCCTCCCCCCTACCTGGCTTGAAAGACCCCCCTCCCAAAATTTGCGAAACTTTTCGCCTGCGGCGCTTAAATGTGGCCAAATTTTCGCCTGCGGCGTTAAATTTAGGTTGTTTTTCGTCAAAAATTAAGCGATTTTTGGCACCTTTTAAATATTTTTGCAAAATTTCCATACTTTTTGCCAAATTTTAGGTCATTTGACCCCCTCCTCGGTTTTGGAACCCCCCCCCCCCCCCCATCTCCCTCCCCCTAAAATCCGGATGACCCCCCCCCCCCTCCCCGAGGGGCCGCGTTACAATTTTAGGTCAAACGGCTGGGGGGGGGGGGGGGGGGCTACCTGAAATTTTGCCAAGAAGTACTCAAACATGCCAAAAGTTTTCTAATGTAGACACAAAGTGCCCAGATCGCCTAGTTTTAATCAAACACTTGTAATATAGCGCCGCAGACGACAACATCTTGCTATTTTTAAGCGCCGCAGGCGAAATTTCTTGAAAATCCTATGGGGGGGGTCTTTCACGGGGGAGGGCGGTCACCGGTGGGGCGTATGGGGGGGGGGGTACTTCTTGCTTGGAGCCCCCCCCCCCGTTACACGTATTGATGAGGGCTACGGTCATACACGCTGTGAGGGAGGGGAAGAGGCTCTACCTAATCGTTAAAAAAAGACCTTTGGTTGATTGTACAGGGTGGTTGGTGTGGTGATTTGTCCCACTAGCCTCGAAATCAGCCGTCTCGCAAATCATAATGATCACGCAAAATAATCTCGCAATTTGCAAGGAGTGTAGCACAAACCTGGTCGATTTTGGTCTAGAGTTTTGACATTCTTTTGTGACACCTTGGTGTCCCCCCACTGTTTTTTTCAAAAGTTCGCCCCCCCCCCCCCACTGAATCCGTCACTGGATTACTGTACTTTTTTGGTGCGGATTTGAAAATTTGAATTTTTGAAACATTTGCAGACGGGGGCAACCTCCACTGCGTGTGCACCAGCCAGGACTGCGGCCACCGATGGACCGACTGGAAAGAAGATCGATTTATTGATTTGGTTGCTTTTCGGTCATGTGTGCGCCCTCTTATACTGCTGTCGTTGATTGGTCGTGTAGTGTGTGAAGCAGTGAAGTGTAGTCACATTCAACCGCAAACGTAACAGGTGCAGGTCCGAGTGTTGGCAAGGTTTGCGAATGTCATTTCATGCCTTTAAAGCAATTCTGTAACTTGAGATTACAAAGTGCCCAAAAAGTACGCATGAGCGCAAAACGTTTAATTTTGTCTAGTGCACACTGCACAAAGCAAGCGAGCGAAGCTACCCATACAGCTGGGGTACTCATTTTGGCATAGCGTGTAAGCGTCAAGCACAGTAGCGGATCCAGGGGGGGGGCGGTTGTGCGTCCGCCCCCCCCCCCATTCGGCCAAACCGCCCCCCATTCCCCCTCCAGAGAAAAAAAAAATTGCGCGGCAGCACCTCCAGAGCAAAAAATTTTCGCCTGCGGCGCTATTTTATAGCACTTTTCTACCAAAATCGGCCAAAATTTTTGCCTGCGGCGCTATTTTATAGCAGTTTTGTACCAAAATTGGCCAAAATCGGCCAAAATTTTTGCCTGCGGCGCTATTTTACAGCACTTTTGTACCAAAATAGGCCAAAATCGGCCCAATTTTTTGCTTGCGGCGCTATTTTAAAGCATTTTTGTACCATTATAGGCAAAAATCGGCAAAAATTTTCGCCACCAGGCGAAAATTTTTTTATGTGCTTTTATAGCATCTTGGTCCCCCCTGTGGCTTCAAAAATTCCGCCCACCCCCCATTCCAAAATCCTGGATCCGCCACTGGTCAAGCATATGTATGTACGTGCACTTGAATCAGTGGAAGCTGTTTCGATCGAACTTCTGACTACGAATCAATGCTTTGCCAATTCTTCCGCCTCTTTGGGGTCGACGCCGAGCTGCAGCGCCATCTCCCTAAGTCGATTCCGCTGTGGAGTTGACAACTGGGCATTCTTTTCTTTGAGATGTGCCATCTTGCGCCTTTCAATGAAAGTGCCGCCCTGCGAGTCTTGGTCCAGACGCGATAGACAGTCCGCCATTGCTTCGTTGTCCTCTGATAGGCCGCACTTGCTTAGCAGGGGTCCCAGCACATCCCGGGGATGTTTGACCAGCCGCTCGTACAGTATCATGTCCGCATCGAATAATCCCTTATGACGGAGGTAGTAGTGGTACGGCAGGAGATAGTATGCCATGGCCAGCTCTGGCGTCGTTCGAGGCTGAAGGAATGCTAACTTTTGAAAATTGAAACAACAAATTCAACTGTATCATGCTAAGACAGCAATGTCGTGCCTTCAGTTCGGCCACTGCCTTTTCGTAGCGCCTTTTGTAGAAGATGGAGTAGACGAGTGAAGGCCACCATTTCCACACGAGAAACAGCAACCAGTTGCTGCCTTGGCGATCGTTCATCAGCATGCGCTCCACCTGCGGCAGATACATACACTGATCGACGATGCCGCTGCCGTCGTCGTCGTCGTCGTCGTGGTGGTGGTGGTGGTGGTGGTGGCGGTGCAGCATCAACCTACCGACTGCCGTGCTCCCTCCCTTCTGAAGACGAAGAAGAGCACTGCTTGTTTTCCCAACGCTCTTCTAAAATTGGACGCTAGGCGAACGACGCCTGAACTCGGCTTGAGCACCAACAACTCCCTCTCCTCAAGGTTTCTCCCATGGAAGTGGACCGTGGCGCCCACTAGGCGATCCACAAAGTGAGCATTGGCCCCTCTGCCACAGAAGGCAGCCCTTCCATACACCTGTAGCTGAGAGTCGAGACTCATGAGTTCAGGTAACTCGGATAGGGCGACGCTGCGCCCGCTCTCTTGCTGGTCCAACATCTGGCAGAGGAGCGTGGAGCCGCTCCTGGCCGTCGAGAAGAGGACGGCCACCCACGGTAACTGGATTGCAATTATTGGTCGTAGGGTTGTCGAGCTTTTTGCTTGCCCAACTCGCCACCCCCCCCCCCCACCGCCCCAAGCATGCCCATCCTACCAATCTAAGCAATGTCCCCTCCCCCTGCGAACTAAGACAATGCTCACACATTGGACAATGTACACTAAGACAATGGGCACGGCGGTGGGCACAAACATCGGACACAAGAAGAGCCTTTGCAATTCAGTCGCCGAGGGTCCCTCTTTCCCTCCCTTTCGCTCAGTTCTCTTTTCCATCTCCTCCAGAAACAGATCAACGCTGCATCGAGCCAATATGTCTGCACGTAAGAACGCCGAGGCGCAGCAGAAGGGCTCCTTGCGGGCGCTGTGCGTCCTCTCAAACGCCCCCTTATCAGTCACTCTAAGGAAGTAGGCATATCGGTCACGAAAGGCGTACAGTGCCCAACGACCGTCTTCCAGCAGTTGAGACAAGGGACAGAAACCCTAAGGAGGGTCTTTTCGCAGAACTGAGTGCTTAATTAATGTCGATTTCGGCCGCGGAATTAAACGCGTAAAATTAAATACGCCCATCAAAGCTGGACATACTGCTTCAAGAGCTGCGAATACAATTTCATTTATCTCCATATCAATTTGGAAGCGTGTTGGAAACGTGGGAAGGAAGGAAACACATTACATTCGCACACACGTTCAGCTCTCGATTCTGCAAATCAGACCCTCCCTGGTGCGTGTAAACGAAGTCGGCTTCTTGTGGCAGCTCCTCCAGAGTGCGCCTGACGCGCCAGTGAAGGTTCAGTAGTCGAACGCGCCCCTTCTCAGGAAGAAGTAAATGCCAGTAGAATTCTTGGACAACCTTCAAGGGTGCGCGCACGATACGGTAGAGCAAGTAGAGCAGCAGATTCATTTACAGCACTCTTCTTCTCAGCAAATGGAGCGCTATTCTTCAGCTGTGCGACTGTAGAGACGCGTTACACCTGTATGTACGCACGGCCGCAAAGTCCGAACGCTGGCTCTTTTGGCACTGAGAACGTAGAGATAAGACGCCTGCAGACAGCATAGAGCGAGTGAGCAACGCATGAACCTGTTCTTTGTTCCCATATCCTATATACTAAGCGGCAAAGAGTCTGTGTGTGTGTGTGTGTGTCTGTCTGTCTGTTTGTCCGGCCATTTTCTCTTGACACAGTTGACGGATCCTGGAGATCTTTAGCTTAAACTGACCGTCGTGGGCTGGAAGGAATCCCCTCCTATTTTAAAACTTTTGCACATTACTAAATTCCACAAAAATCACGAAAATATCGACTGCACAGTACATTCTGAGCACTAAAAAGCGCCTACTGGTCATTTTCGTGGAAATCTTGCACTGTGGTGTCACCATTCACTCCAGAGCTGTCGCTGTGAGACTCCTACAGGTATTTGGAGGCATGGGAACAGGTGCAAAGGTAAATGCAGGCACTGGCAGGGGCACAGTGTCAGAAGACATTAGCTCTATCTGAAATCTCCTAAGGGCTAAACACAAGCATCCATGTGTTAGCTTCAGTGTATTCAGAGGCACGGTAACAGGTTCGATGATAAATGCAGGCACTGGCAAGGGCGCAGTGTCAAGAGACTTTTGATCTATCTGAATCCTCTTATGGGCTAAACACAATCACCTATGTGCAAAGTTCAGTGTAATCAAAGGCACGGGAGTGGGCGCAATGTTAAATGCAGGCACTGGCAGGGGCACAGTGTCAGAAGACATTAGATCTATCTGAAATCTCCTATGGGCTAAAAGCAAGCTTCCATGTGTTAGCTTCAGTGTATTCTGAGGCATGGGAGCTGGTGCAACCCTAAAGGCAGGTACTGATAGAGGCGCAGTGTCAATTGACTTTGGATCTATCAGATTCTCCTATGGGCTGTTGTGAGCATTGGCTGTGAACCATAGACCAGTACATGTTGTGAGCAGTGGCTGATTTCCATGGGTCAAAACAAATGGCTCTGTTTCCATAGGTGTTCAGCAATAGATATACAGTATCACCTATGGGCTAAAGGCACTAGTGCGGCACACTATAGCACAAGGTGACGCTTGCGTTCAGTACAATAGATAGGTATCAATCAACAAGTGCTCTATGTAAGAGACTAACTGAACACTAAAATTGGCACGATAACTGACTACTGCTTTCGCGTCAAGATATAAAGTAGTGAGAGTCCCACATTGGACGCATTGTACGTACATCACCGTGAAACGAACACGTGGTACATAATGGACTCGGAAAGTTCAGTCGGTCACTTGCACTCTGGCTAGAACAGCTGCGCTGTCTCTCTTGGAGCTCTTGCTTCCATGAATTCCTGAAGCAGTTAACAGTACTCATGCTTAGAGACATTTCAATTGCACAAAGTAGAACGGGTTGTACCTACGCAGCGGGCAGCACCCGCTAACACGCGAAATACCTACTTTCTACTTTGGGAACAAGTCTCTTTTAAAAAGCGGAGTGGTTTTGAGCTTTGAATTTTTACTGAGATTGTAGCAAGGCCCTTTCCGGTTTCGTGCAGCGTCTTTGACTCTCCTCGCGACTACACTTTTTGGAGTGGTCTTGCTACGCAACATTGGTATCGCTCGGGTTTAATTCTTTACACCAAGGAAATCAACTTTTCAGACTAAATTTTAAACAAGCTGTGTGTGTAAAAAGTTCAACCCATACTTTGTGTCTGTCAAATCTTGGTGAACAGTATAGTGAACTTTGTACACATCGTTAGCCGCATCTGGAGAAAGTGTCTTGAGAATGTGTACCTTAATGCCAAGTGCAGCTATCCCCACGATACGGTTGTCTGTACAGCTGATCTGAAGCTCAGTGATATCGCCGCGTTCGCTATATGTTATCGGCATGATACGACGCCGTTTATCTGATGTTTTCTACCTGCGTGAAAACGCCACATCCAACAAACCAGGCAAGTCGTCCGGGGGACGCAGTATACTCCACAAATTTGAACTCCTACGCACGGTGACTCATCTGCTGTTGTGGCCCCCTGACACCCCCAATCGCAAAAGTAATGCCGAATTCGTGATCTACATCCCAGAATACCCCAGAATCAACATACAACACCCCTAACTTCCTATGGACTCGCAGAACCGAAATTCTGCACTTGGGGTACGGTAGCATGCGAATTCGTTGTAGGTACGTTCAAACACCATCTAAACGCTAAACGAATGGCAAATTCGTAATCAGCGCCCCCGAAAACCCCGAAATCGAGTATAATATCGCGAAAGTCGACCCGACACCCAATATTCAAATGGACACGGCAGGGTTACTGTAGCTCTGCAAATTTGCCATAAACACTCTTCTGGACCAGATTTCAACGTAGAATCGTCTGAAACCACTTTTGAACCGATTCGGCAACGCATTCGAGCGATACAGACTCTGAAACGCGATAATCGCAATTTTCGACCCCTGAGTCAAAAAAGTTCCACCAAAATAACTTTTTTGTGCTTCGACCGATTTTCTTCGTTCATGGCTCATTCGATAGAGGACATCTGGGAAGGAGCACCAAAAGCGGTCTCGCCGCTCTAGCTGCTACCTAGCTCGCACAGCAACCTGTCAAAGTCGGAAAAGAGCCAAAAATCGCAAATTTTTCAAATTTGGCGCCAAAATGGGTCCCGCAGCGATCCAATTCTTTTTTGCATGTTCGGCACTATCGAGGGCTACAACATATCAAAAGATATTATATACCATTATATGCAACTTTTTCGAGTTCTACCTTGTTTAACCCATTTTTCAGTACTTTGAAAAAATAAATTTTTGAATTTCCAGCCAACGGGGTCCCGCAGCGTGACCCCGTTTGGTGTCCACCCTGCCCACTTACTAGGCCTACCCAACGCAAAAGACCGTTTGGAAATCGGCCGCTTCACGCGCCAACGCCGTTGACTGTAATTTTCTGCGTTTCGCGCACAATCGCTATATACTCCACACTTTTTTGTGGAGTATAAAAACTTGCCAAAAGTTTGGTGCGAGCGAATTCCTGTGTTCGGCGTACGCATTTCGGTTTCCGAGTGCACATTCATCAATAAACAGATGTTCTGGCCATCAGACGAAAATCTCAATTTTGACATTTTTTTAATTTTAATTCTAAATATCTTGAAATTGGAATTTATTAAAACTGTAAAACTATGTCACAAATTTTTATTGACATACGGCCTTACTATTTCTGCGTTCAAATTCGTCAAAAAAGGACGTTCTATTTTGTTGATTTATGGAATTTTGAAAAATAATCACGTATTTCCATTAAATTCCATACATGCAAAAAATTTTCCTTGCATTACAAATTATCCGCAGTCTATACTCTTTCCATTTCTGAAGAAATTTCGCCGCAATATCATCAGGTGAAAAAGTCGATTTTCGACATTTCAATATTTTGATTGAAAATATCTCGAAATTGCAATTTTTAAAAACTGCAAGACTATGTCACAAATCCTTATTGGCATACGACCTTTCCATTTCTGCATTCACATTCGTCACTAAATGACGTTGTATTTTAGTAAATTTCTGCAATTTTGACAAATAATCGCGTATTTCTATTAAATTCCACATTTGCAAAAAATTTCTTTTGTGTTACAAATTATCCGCGGTCCATGCTCCTTCCATTTCTGAAGAAAGTTCGCGGCTAGCGCATCAGACGAAAAAGTCGATTTTCGACATTTTCGAATTTTAATTGCGAATATCTCGAAAATGCGAAATTAGCAACAGAAACGGACATTGGATCCGCACTCAGCGACCTTGACTCTACTTGACCACATATGTCACACACCTTACTTCGGTGCGACGAACGGACACACACACAGACAGACAGACAGACAGACCGACAGACAGACAGACATTGTCATCCGTATATATATGTCACGGGGAGAACCCGAGTTCAGGGAGAACCCGAGTACTCGGGTTCTCCCTGGTTATTTAGTGAATACCCGAGTACTCGGGTTCTCACTGATGGAGTTAGTGAGAACCCGAGTAGAGAGGCGGCGGGCGGCAGGGCGCGCTCGACCGAGGGCGCCCGCGCAGTACTATGAAACCTACCGAGTTACATAGTGGACAAATAGTCGCCGCTTTCAATCTGCTATAGCAGCTTCTAATTTGTTAAAGCATTTGTAACATAATTTGAGGAAGTCCGGTTGACATTTGGATTATGTGTCTTTGACAGTTGTATATTCCTTTGAATTCAGGCTATGCTTAGGCTCGCCCTGCGCCCACAGTGCACAAGAGTCAGTCGGCGTCGCAGTCTGGCGGGTCGAAGCTTAGGCTTAACGCGACCGGTGACCGACTTCAGGGCGCGCGGAGCGAGCCCTGAAGTTGGTGGTCGCGCTAAGCCTCAGTTTTCGACCCGCCAGGCGCGACGCCGACCGAGTTTTAGTGCAAACGTAAAGTGGTATGAACACTCCTCCATCTAATTCACCTCCTGCTCAGGCCGGCTGTGCCTTTCCGACCAGAGATTGCGCGGTTTGGAGGGGCCGCCCCTTACAGTTTCATAGACCTCATACGCGCGCCCTCGGTCATACGCAGCTTGTCAGCCACTCAACTCGGGTTCTCACTAACTCCATCAGTGAGAACCCGAGTACTCGGGTTCTCACTAAATAACCAGGGAGAACCCGAGTACTCGGGTTCTCCCTGAACTCGGGTACTCACTTTAACATATACACCTCGCCGCGCTGAGGCGCGGCGAAAAAAGACACTGGAATCTAACGCAAAACTACAGGTTAATTGTGAGCATGTTGATGTTGGCTTGCAGTGAGCTCTTCAGCGATGTCAAGACCGCCGCTCTGCAACGCACGAGTGCCAAGATATAACAAACCAAAATCTGCAGTTTTCATCGCGTTTTGGTTACTGTATGTCGCCCTCACATTGACCTTTTGAAACTTTTGTTGTCGGATTATTGCTCAGGAGGTCGAGCGCTTCATTTTGATATGCGATTCGACTAAAGTCTGTCCAAAAAAAACTGAGACTGGAGGTTTTTGGGGGTCTTCCGATGTTGTAGTAGGAGGAACCAAACCAAGTTTGGTACCAATCGATAGGTCTCGACGAGTTCTATTGGGCCATGCGTATTTCCGCTTAATCACGCAACACGCACGGAAACGGGACGCCACAGTAAAAAATCGACTTTTTTTCCTGACTACAGATTTTTTTCGTTCCACTTGCATTTTGTAGAGCAATATGTCCTTACTAAACGCTGTAAGTATGAAAGTTCAGAAACCAGCCGTTCAAAAGTTATAGCGATTCTCCCGACCCCTATTTTTTTGATTTACTAACATTTTTTCGGAACCCCCCGAAATTGGAGTCCATTTGGCCATTTTTCGCGGCTCCTACGGCCGATCTGGCTGAAATTTGTAGGGTGTGTGGGGAAAACATGGAAGCAACTTTTGGTCAAACGACGCCCTCCCCGCTTGTTGGAACCGCCTGAGGCGCTCGTTTTTCGGCGAAAATCGACAAATTTTAAATTCGATTGAGATTGACTTGAGACTCTACAGCTTTGGGAGTCTTGCTTAGGTGCGTTGCGTAGACATTAAGTGGGCCCACATACCTGCCAAGTTTGGCCTCGTTGCGCCTTAAGAACAAAAAATTACGAGCGAAAAACTTTGCGACGTTTCGATCACAAAATCAGTTTTTGGCGTCCCAATGTTTACAGGCCCATTGCTCGAGAACGGTAAGCGGCATGCAGTTGGCTTATGCACCGTTGGATTCGCCGTTTGATTCTCTATCGTGGTGCTATACATTTGGTCATTTGTAGGGTTTCCCTGGAAAGCGCCTTGCGCTCCTGTGATTTGGGGCTACAGAAGTTACCGGCAACTTTGACATTACGCTGCAGTCAAACGTGGAAACAAGCTTCTCCGAAGATGGTGTAGTAGAATAAAGTATTTGTCTTTGTGCCCTGTGTCTTTCCACCAAATTTCGGCTCAATCGGTTGCAAACTGTTTTCTACAAATTGATGTACAATATTTCGCTGCCTCGTCAAAAATAGTTTGCAACCGATTGAGCTGAAATTTGGTGGAGAGGCAGAGGGCACAAAGGCAAATACTTTATTCTACTACATCATCTTCGGACAACGTCACGTTTGACTGCAGCGTAATGTCAAAGTTGCCGGTAACTTCTGTAGCCCCAAATCACAGGAGCGCAAGGCGCTTTCCAGGGAAACCCTACAAATGACCAAATGTATAGCACCACGATAGAGAATCAAACGGCGAATCCAACGGTGCATAAGCCAACTGAATGCCGCTTGCCGTTCTCGAGCAATGGGCCTGTAAACATTGGGACGCCAAAAACTGATTTTGTGATCGAAATGTCGCAAAGTTTTTCGCTCGTAATTTTTTGTTTTAAGGCGCAGCGAGGCCAAACTTGGCAGGTATGCGGGCCCACTTAGGTCTACGCAGTGCACCTAAGCAAGACTCCAAAGCTGTAGAGTCTCAAGTCAATCTCAATCGAATTTGAAAATTTGTCGATTTTCGCCGAAAAACGAGCGCCTCAGGCGGTTCCAACAAGCGGGGAGGGCGTCGTTTGACCAAAAGTTGCTTCCATGTTTTCCCCACACACCCGATAAATTTCAGCCAGATCGGCCGTAGGAGCCGCGAAAAATGGCCAAATGGACTCCAATTTCGGGGGTTCCGAAAAAATGTTAGTAAATCAAAAAAATAGGGGTCGGGAGAATCGCTATAACTTTTGAACGGCTGGTTTCTGAACTTTCATACTTACAGCGTTTAGTAAGGACATATTGCTCTACAAAATGCAAGTGGAACGAAAAAAATCTGTAGTCAGGAAAAAAAGTCGATTTTTTACTGTGGCGTCCCGTTTCCGTGCGTGTTGCGTGATTAAGCGGAAATACGCATGGCCCAATAGAGCTCGTCGAGACCTATCGATTGGTACCAAACTTTGTTTGGTTCCTCCTACTACAACATCGGAAGACCCCCAAAAACCTCCAGTCTCAGTTTTTTTTGGACAGACTTTAGGTTCGATGAAGTTTTGACTTTTCGCGGACAGTACTTCGGGATACTGTAGCGCGCAATTTTTAAAACTTATTATTTCGACGTCACAGTTCGCGAGAGTAGTCCGAGGGCTACCCGTCGATGTGTCGAACTCAACCCAGCGACGTCAGACGAGCGAGTTATTAAGCCCGAAGCAAGCGTGTCGTCTCCAGTTTTCGACGCGTTTTGGTTACTGTAGCTTTCTGTTTAAACTTGTGAAACTTTTTGTTGCCTGATTCGTGCTCAGGAGCTCGAGCGCTTCACTTCGATATGCGATTTGACTAGCTTTGGTCAACTTTTGTCTTAAAACGGACCCCACTTTGGGATACTGTAGCGCGCTAGTTTCAAAACTTATTTCAGTTTTGACAGTGGCGGGCCCAGGATTTTCGAATGGGGGGGGGGGGGCGCCACTTCAGAAATTTTTCGACTATTTTCCATTGTGCCGCAGGCGCAAATTCTTGCGTGCCCTTAAAATTACTGTATTGGCCTATCAAGAGCAAAAATTTTGCCCAAAAATAGTGCCGCAGGCGAAAATTTTGCGATTTTTGGCCAAAAATGCGCCAAAATCTGTCAAAAATAAGCGCCGCAGGCGAAATTTTGGCGATTTTGAAGCTAAATATAGGGAATTTTACATCAAAATTGCGCCAGGGGCGAAAATTTTGCATTTAGATACGCGCCTTTCCTGAGGAAAAATTTTCCCTAAGGTCGGGCCCACGGGGGGGGGGGGGGGGGGCGCCCCCCCCCGCCCCCCCCCCCCCTGGGGCCCGCTCGTCGAGTTTTGAACACTCAGCTGGCGAGAGTAGTCCCGAGGGCTACCCGTCGATGTGTCGATTTCAACCCAGCGACGTCAGAAGCAATACGCAACTGAAACGAAAAGCAGTACTACAA
>JASAMZ010010406.1:0-26557 GCA_030248115.1 Linhomoeus sp. GSCO2_2
TTAATTTGAATGTTAGATTAAAGTAAATCAAATTAATTGAATTGAATTGAATTAAATTAAATTAAATTAAATTAAATTAAATTAAATTAAATTAAATTAAATATAAATTAAATATAATTGAATTGAATTGGATTGGATTGAATTGAATTGAATAAGAATTAAATTAAATCATGTTACACTATATGAAATTTAAACTAAATTAAATTAAATTAAATTGAATTATATTATATTATATGAAATCTAAATTAGGATTAGGATTAGGAGTTATGTATAGTAGGAGCGCAAGATTAAATAGAACTGAAATTTTGATTAAGTTAAATTTAATTTGATTTAATTAAATTAGATTAAGTTTTAGATTAAATTACAGTAAATTAGTTTGACTGATTAAATTGGCTTGATTGATTGATTAAATTAAGCAAAATTAATAAATTACATCAAATTAAATTAATTTAGATTGATTTAAATTGGATTATATAGTACAAATTATAATGAATTAAAGTCAAGTGAATTAAAGTAAATTGAATAAAATATAATAAAACTAAATTAAATCAACCATTTAAGTTACATTGATTGAACAAATTCGAACAACGGACTGCGTCGCTCTTCATGTCCCATTCTAGATTATAGTCAAGCTTAGCATCCGGGCGCCGCATTGATGTCTTCTGGCTATGCTTATTCGCTTCTGAAAATCTTATCTTCTCAGCTGTTATTTCTGGAAGGGCAAAAAGAGCACTTCCAGTTCCAAAAATCTGGGTTTATGTACAGAAGCGACGAAGAAAAGATCGAACGAAAGACCGAATGACAGCCTTTTCTTCAGTTTGACCAACAAATGCGATTGGCCTCTCAAGACAAAAACAACCGGACTGCGAAAAGGTCACATCGAAATATCCACTTCGAGATCGCAATCGCATCGCTGCGTGGATTGTAACGGACAAGTTGCGTCTCCCACAGATTGTTTATTTGTAGTCTCGCAGGTAGTGTCTTATATTTTGTCGCGTGCCTGATTACTGTATCAAGATGAATTAGGTTAAACGCCACTTCTCATATGAAGTAGGCACTAGGCATCCACAGCACATACGGTAATGGTGTTCGTGAACAGTACAAAACTCATTGACAAAGTATCAAGGCAGTGTGCTAAGGCGCGTAAAGATAGCTCTGAAGGTGTGAAAATCACTTGCTTGACATGTGACAAAATATCTAAACAAGGGCTCGGCGTCCTTCAGAAACTGGTGTTGCGAAGCGCGACTGGCGAATCCGGCGATCAGTATGGCGAAATCGAAGTTGCGCTTCTCGCCGGCGTGCTCTGAAACCGCATCGGTGAAGTGAAGTGACTACCCTCTGTGATAGATAATCGGTGAAATGGACGAACCTCCACTATTGAGCATCGCTAGAAGCAGGGCGGCTAGCGTGGCGCCTTGACTGAAGCCAAGAATACCATCGTAGGGGCCCTGCAACAGTGGCGTGGCACAATCCGACTTGCAACTTCGAAGCTAAGCTACTCTGCTAAGCTGGCTGCGCTGCCGTATGCTACCGTAACACCCACATTCTCATCAACGTAATCCCAGATGAGCTTGACAGACTCTCTGAAGCCCGTGTCCAGATCAGTGTAGTCGGTGGCCTTGAACTGATTGCCTTCCCTGGAGAACCACCAGCCCCTGTGAGTGGTCAGATCGGCGTCAGGGTTGTCTTCAGGGGGGCTAGGCTTGTGGACTGCCGTGACATAGTCTGAACAACGATCAACCATGTGACTGAGACATTAGAGCGATGTGAAAGAATGACGGCAATCATAATACTGAAGTGACGCGAACTGTGACGGACCAAACTCGGCCAGGTTCTTCAGAGGCTTTCTCCAGCAGCCGAACTTAGAGCGAAACACTTCGCCCGTCTGCCTGTAGCCGTGAATGCAGAGAATCTGAACGAAAGGGGAACTTCTGTGTCTATCTATTGGGCATCTAATCAAAGTGCATATCGTTTAGTGATAGTCTGAGAGACCTTCAACTTGCGCGGTTTGTCATGAACGGCTGGCATGGCCAAACAAGCGCGAATGAAACTTGAATGAAGGTTAAATCCAATTTATTCATGGAAATGCACCACTCCACACGACATCCGGATGTAAGGTTCTTGTCAACGACGATGCCATAGTAGCCCTCATTTAAATAAAATTAATTTTTGCACGATAGTATATATGCGTGTTAACAACAAACATGGTTTCAAATAGAACGAAAATTGAAATCGGATAGAAAGCGCAAAAGGACGGCTGCCTTCGCGCAGACCGGAACAAAACTACCGTAACCTCCGTCATGGAAGTCAGGCACTATCCTTCCAAGACAACAATGTCGGATTTGCGACGCACCGCCGGTTTTGGCACTTTAACTTTACAGTAATCGCGAAACTGTTGTGAAATTCGACTCACCGACGTCGAAAACCTCCGACGCATCTTCTACTTACGTCTCCTGGTTGACCCCCAAAACTGATTGGAATTCTAGAGGCATTTTGAAAATCTTAGGGGCAAGGAACACAAGGGAAACGTGCAGGAGTCCCTGCATCGAAGCACTCCGACCCGAACGGGAGAAAGCATGCCCAAACTCAACGGTGTGTATGCTTTGCGTATTCGTCAGTCAACTGGAATGCACGTCTCTCCAGGTGTCACTACAAATTCTTCTGCGGCGTTTGTTTCGAGCAAACCACAATGGCGAAATGCAGCAACAGTCAGCAACTAGGCACTGTGGGACGTAGGGTGCGTACTACGTAGTATTCGCGCACGCAGCAACAAAGAAGCAATGAGCAGTTCAAATCTCACTAGCCGAAAGGGCAATGTGGGCACAGTGGGTCCGCGGGGACGCAATGCAATACCGCAGCAATGGGCAAATTTTCACACGATTCTGAATACAGGTGTTCCATTTCGAACGACCAATCTGATTCAGCAACCATGGCGCCAAGGGCACGCTTCCACTCCTTATTCACCAACTGAAGCGTGTGCATCTCGGTCTCGCGATACAGATATTGAAAGATCTGGCACTTAATCTCTATTGGCAGGGAAGACCACTGTTTTCTCTGCTGACTTGACGGCGGGAGAATAGAGTCGCGCGCTGTTTTCCCAGCAGCGATGAGGGCTTCGAATCTGCAAAGCAAAGCGCAGTTCCTGCCAGCTGGCTTGGGCTCAAGCAACAGACCATTAGAAACAACCAACAACCTCTTCTGTAGCACGGCTTCCAAATCCTCAGCAGTCTTCCGTAACTGGAGAGAAGTGGCCAGGAGGGCAACAGCCAGCTTGACGTGCATCCAGACTGCCTGCAGACCGCTTGATAACCAGGCGACAGCAACAAAACGAAGGCAACTACGTTGAACGCGGGCGCGCGGCAGGGACAAGGTTGCACGCAAAACGTGATTGTGCCTCAAGAAACTACAGCTCTGTGAACAAAACACACAGCATAGACTGTTCGAAGCACTCACTGCTGGCGCTTGATTTCGCACGGAAGCTACGTACTTTTCGCACGACACACCACCACACCGTCGCAAACAACTCATGACAAAACGACAAAATCAGTGCGAGCCTGAACCATAGTGGAAGAATGGGCACCAGGTAAAACAAAAAATTCGGACGCGATTCCGTGCGTTGGTCCTGGCATGCACACAAAGAGAAACAGCGCAGCAAACACTGAAGACCATCCTTCGGATTCAAAAGTTCGAATGCGCCCGAAATGAGCACGGTAGTACTATGGTTCCATTCAAATTTGAATGTCGGCATTAGGAAAGTGACTGTTTGAAGGCAAAATCGACACAAAATGGAGAAACCAATAGCAAATTCGCGTTCCTCGTCGCGAAATACCCTAGAATCGGCATTACAAACGTACAATCACCTCACTTTCAGTTTCGTTGACGTAGGGCTTCGGTAGGTCGAAAATCAGCAAAAACTCGCGAATCTTGATCCGAAACGCCAAAATAACGCCAGATTCGGCTTCAGCGACCTCGAAAGCACCGCAGTCGACTCCAACATTGATTTTGTCCTCGGGGGTGGAAATTCGAATTTTGGACGCGGCCGGGGTACGGTAGCCGAAAAAGTATTTTTGAAAATCGATTCCGGATCAGTTTTCAACGGGGAATCGCGTGGTGCAGTCCATTTGGCCATAAATCGTCGTAATCGGGCGCTAAAACGGCCGAAAGTCAAAAATTGGAATTTTCGACCCCCGACGGAGACCCGTTGCCACAGCAGAACTCAAGATTTCCGCGGCGGATTTCAGAGATTTTGGTCTTAAACGAAAGAGGACATGTTAATCTTGCCGATTTGAGATATCTGGCCCGATCCAACAACTGCCTGATTTACTAGGATTTTTTAAAGGCAAATTTTTGTCAAAAAATCCCTTTCGGCTACCGTAACCCGAGAACGCGTCGGCCGATTGACTCGGGGTTTTTTTCCACCCTTCGGCTCGTCGAGGGCTACAACATATCCAAACGGCATCAAAATCGGCCCATTACTCGAGGAATTGTTATTGACGGAACACCTCTCCAGTAAGTAAAAATTCAAATTTTTGAATTTTTCTCAAAATTTTTCCACCACGCGAAAAAAACGAAGGCCCGAGCACCCCTACTATCCCTCGAGAGCTATCGATTAAAAAAAACCCCGTCCAAATCGGATGAACCACGCGCGAGAAATCTTGGGGCAAAAAAGTTAGTCGGTGACAGCTCCACTATAGCACTCCGCCCCTTTTGGGGTCGGAGTGCTAAAAAATCGAAGTAGAAAGAATGCAGCTGAGGCTTAGCGCGACCACCAACTTCAGGGCGCGCTTCGCGCGCCCTGAAGTCGGTCACCGGTCGCGTTAAGCCTAAGCTTCGACCCGCCAAACTGCGACGCCGACTGACTCTTGTGCACGGTGGGCGCAGGGCGAGCCTAAGCATAGCCTGAATCCAAAGGAATATACAGCTGTCAAAGACACGCAGAGTGTCAATTGACGCATCAAGCTAATGTCAACCGGAATTTCTCTAATAAATTTACAAGTGCTTTTTCCAAAACAAAGGCTGTTAAAACAAATTGAAAGCGGCGATTAACTGTCCACCAACTTGATAGGGCTCATTGTACTGCACGAGCGCCCTCGGCTAAGCGCGCCTTACCGCCCAGCGCCACCCTACTCGGGTTCTCACTAAATAACTAGGAAGAACCCGAGTACTCGGGTTCTCCCTGAACTCGGGTTCTCCCCGTGACATATATACGGATGACAATGTGTGTGTGTGTGTCCGTCGCACAAAAGTAAAGTATATGGCATATGTGGTCAAGTAGAGTCAAGGTCTCTGATTGCGGATCCAGTGTCCGTTTCTGTTGCTAATTTCGCATTTTTGAGATATTTACCATTAAAATATGAAAATGATGAAAATCGACTTTTTTGCCTGATGAGCTAGCGACAAAATTTCTTCAGAAATGGAAAGAGCATAGACCGTGGTTAATTTGTAACACAAAAGAAATTTTTTGCTAATGTGGAATTTAGTAGAAAAACGCGATTATTTCTCAAAATTTCATAATTTGACAAAAATAAAACTTATTTATTGACGAATGTGAATGCAGAAACGGTAAGGCCGTATGTCAATAAGAATTTGCGACATAGTTTTACAGTTTTTGTAAATTGCAATTTCGAGATATTTAGAATTAAAATATATAAAATGCCAAAATCGACGTTTTCGTCTGATGGACTAGCGGCGAAATTTCTTCAGAAATGGAAAGCGTATGAACAGTGATAATTTGTAACACAAAACAAAATTTTTGCAAATGTGAAATTTGATAGTAATGTCCAAAATTTGACAGAAATGTCCAAATTTCATAAATTGCCAAAACCTTTGCTTATTGATGAATGTGAACGTAGAATAGAAAGGTGAAAGGTCGTACGTCAAGAGGAATTCCTGATAAAGAACGACTACACCAAACTTTTGGCAAGTTTTTTTTATGGATGTGACGTTTTCACACAAGTAGGAAACATCAGATAAACGGCGTCGTATCATGCCGATAACATATAGCGAACGCAGCGATATCACTGAGCTTTAGATCAGCTGTACAGACAACCGTATCGTGGGGATAGCTGCACTTCATTTGTTGTACACGTGCTCAAGACTCATTCTCTTGATGTGGCTAACGACGTGTACTAAGTTCACTATACTGTTCACCAAAATTTGACAGACACAAAGTATAGGTTGAACTTTTTACACACACAGCTTGTTACTCCTACACCTACAGCTCAGCTGATAACATCTTATGAATCAAATTAAATTAAATTAAATTAAATATTAAATTATTTAATTTAAATTAAATTATGTTAAATTAAGTTAAATGGAGTTAAATTAAACCAAATTTAAATAGATTAAATTAAGCTAAATTAAAATAAATCAACCTAAATTAAGTTAAGTTAGATAAAATAAAATAAAATTAAGTTACATTTAATGAAATTAAAATGTATCAAATTACAGCAAATTAAATCAGATTAAATTAAATTAAGTTAAATTAAATTAAATTGAATTAAATCAAACAAAATTAAAATAAATTAAAGTAAATTGAATTAAATTAAATTAAATTAAATTAAACTAAACTAAATTAAAATAAACATGCCGAATATATGAAATCTAAATTAAATCAAATTAAACTAAATTAAATATAGTAAATTTAAATTAAATAAAATTAGATTAAAATAAACTAACTTGAAATAAAAAGAATTTTAAGCAATGTAGCTATATTATGATACAATAAATTAAGCTCAACTAAATTGAATTTAATTGATTCAAATTAACTTATGTGTAGTAGGAGAAAAAGCACTAGCAAACAGCGAAAATATAACGGCCACTCTAGCCTTCATTGGTTTGCCACTCGTTTGCATTTTCACTCCTACATTCACAGCCATAACCAGCTCAGATGAAACTCAGATGAAACTCAGATGAGACAGATGAATTAAATAAAATTTAACCTTGGATTAAATTAAGTGATAATAAATTATTTTGAATGTTAGATTAAAGTAAATCAAATTAATTGAATTGAATTGAATTGAATTAAATCATGTTGCACTATATGAAATTTAAACTAAATTAAATTAAATGAAATTGAATTATATTATATTATATGAAGTCTAAATTAAATTAAACTAGAATTAGATAAAATTAAGCAAAATGCAAATTAATGAAACAAAATAAATTAATTTTAATTAAATTAAATTTAATTGAATCAAATTGAGTTATGTATAATAGGAGCGAAAGATTAAATAGAATTGAAATTTTGACTAAGTTAAATTTAATTTAATTTAATTAAATTAGATTAAGTTTTAGATTAAATTACAGTAAATTAATCTGACTGATTAAATTGGCTTGATCAATTGATTAAATTAAGCAAAATTAATAAATTATATCAAATTAAATCAATTTAGATTGATTTAAATTGGATTATATAGTACAAATTATAATGAATTAAAGTCAAGTGAATTGAAGTAAATTGAATAAAATATAATAAAACTACACTAAATCAACCAGTTAAGTTACATTGATTGAACAAATTCGAACAACGGACTGCGTAGCTCTTCGTGTCCCATTCTAGATTATTGTCAAGCTTAGCATCCGGGCGCCGCATTGATGTCTTCCGGCTATGCTTATTCGCTTCTGAAATGGCGAAGCTGTATGACCAGGAGCGGCGCAGTTGTCTTTAGAATGGGCTTTAGGTAGCTGCCTTTATAGACAGGAGTGACGGCTGTCTGGGCTGGCGCACGGGCGGTTGCGCCAGCCCCACACATAGAGAGACGTGCGTGCTACTTTCCCAACGCCGCAGCGAAATAGTTGTGTGTAGTAAAGCAACGCCTGAAGTATGGCGCAGGAAGAGGCTTCCCCGATTTTCATCGCTTACTTTCTCGGAGAAGACGGCGGTGAATATCGCCAAATTGCAGAGGATGTTCTCGCGCCTTCAGTCGAAACGAACTGCGCCATCCTACGCTCGATGTTACTTGACCTAATGGAGGAATTGAGGGCACTTTCCCAATACGACAAGAACCACGGCGGACGCAACAATATTCGACTGAGTTACCTGGATGAAGACGAAGACATGTGCATTCTGTGGGACTGGTCAGAATTTGAGACGCTATTGGCGGATGAAGAAATTCTAATCGACAGGCTGTTGTCGCTGGCAGACCTAATAAGCCGAGGGGTCCAGCTGGCGGTCTACATTGATTTCGTGAATGCCCAGTCTTCTTCAAACCAATTAAACGTTTCATGCGAAAGAAACCCTTCCTTTTCAGAAGCCTAGAAATGAGGCGCAGTCACAAAATTTGATGCCATTTTGGGTGCAAGAGCTCCAGTCGAAGGTCGTAGTTAACCCAGTTGTAATAATTAACCTGACGTCCATATAGGGGTGGGTTGGCCGATCTAATTTTCAAGCTTTTTCAACCTGTAAGATCGGCTGGCCGATCTTTACGGTTCAATATTTTGAAATTAGATCGGCCAACCCAACCCCATATGGACGTCAGGTTAAGGTCGTAGCTAAGCCTTGCCTGTGGACATTTTGGATGTCTACTGTAGCGTAGTGACAACATTCAGTTGGTCAATGATGTCGGAAGTGAGCTACAACAGCTGCGAACGGACCTAAAGCAAATGGAGGGGGAGCTGGTGCCAGGAAGGTATACCTACATAGGGAGTTTAGTCTGTTCGCCAAGGTCGAACCGGTGAGGTCCTATTATCTTCATTCTTACAATGTGCTTCGTTCATCCTCCAGAGATGGGCAGGACGCTAACGATGAAGCACCCTGCGGCGGCAGTCGGCCAACGGGTCAGAGAATCGACCATGGAGTGCAGGAGCCTGGAGGTGAAGATCGCGGGTCGGCTGCGAAGGTTGGCGACAACGTGTGCTTAGCGAAAGCGATTAGGGAGGGCACCTTTTGACATTCTTTCACGCTGCTGCTTCTTAGGAGGAGTGCACTGAAGTGTACTCATCTGACGGCACGCGAAGCGCCGTCGCCGCCAGCGGTGTCGGCCGTGTGAGAGGTGCGTACAATTAGATTTTCACTCGTTACTGTGTGGGTGAGAGTCACAGATGCCAGTTTAGAGCAAACGAGCCCACTTGACGTTGAGAGTGCCACAGAGGTGCAGGCATCGTCCATGACAGTCCGACAGACAGAGACGTCAGACAACGTAAAGGGGATTGAATTGGGAGAGACAAGCATGAGCGCCCAGCAAGGATCCGAGGACGGTGTCAAACGTATGGAATTCACTTGCAAGTGGGACTCATGCGGAGCGGAGTTTGACGATCCGTTGGAGTTAGACAAGGTGCGCCTATGTGTTAGGTACTCTTGTTCTTCAAGTGTGAGCAGATTGTTCCCGAGTCTTGACAAACTGTTTTAACGACAGGGTGTTTATTTTAAGATTAACTAATCCATACATATACTAATTAACTTTATTAACTGATGGTTGTTTAGGTGGGTTCTGAACGAGTCCACACCAAATTACTGAACGAGTCCACACCAAATTACTGAACGAGTCCACACCAAATTACTGAACGAGTCCACACCAAATTACTGAACGAGTCCACACCAAATTACTAAACGAGTCCACACCAAATTACTGAACGAGTCCACACCAAATTACTGAACGAGTCCACACCAAATTACTGAACGAGTCCACACCAAAATACTGAACGAGTCCACACCATTACCGAACGTAAATCGTAAGCCTGAGCAGGCGGCTAAGCATACTAGGAGGAGATCGTAGGCCTGAGCCGGCGGTTAAGCATACTAGGAGGAGATCGTAGGCCTGAACCGGCGGTTAAGCATACTAGGAGGAGATCGTAGGCCTGAGCCGGCGGTTAAGCATATTAGGAGGAGATCGTAGGCCTGAGCCGGCGGTTAAGCATACTAGGAGGAGATCGTAAGCCTGAGCCGGCGGTTAAGCATACTAGGAGGAGATCGTAGGCCTGAGCCGGCGGTTAAGCATACTAGGAGGAGATCGTAGGCCTGAGCCGGCGGTTAAGCATACTAGGAGGAGATCGTAGGCCTGAGCCGGCGGTTAAGCATACTAGGAGGAGATCGTAGGCCTGAGCCGGCGGTTAAGCATACTAGGAGGAGATCGTAGGCCTGAGCCGGCGGTTAAGCATACTAGGAGGAGATCGTAGGCCTGAGCCGGCGGTTAACCATACTAGGAGGAGATCGTAGGCCTGAGCCGGCGGTTAAGCATACTAGGAGGAGATCGTAGGCCTGAGCCGGCGGTTAAGCATACTAGGAGGAGATCGTAGGCCTGAGCCGGCGGTTAAGCATACTAGGAGGAGATCGTAGGCCTGAGCCGGCGGTTAAGCATACTAGGAGGAGATCGTAGGCCTGAGCCGGCGGTTAAGCATACTAGGAGGACATCGTAGGCCTGAGCCGGCGGTTAAGCATACTAGGAGGAGATCGTAGGCCTGAGCCGGCGGTTAAGCATACTAGGAGGAGATCGTAGGCCTGAGCCGGCGGTTAAGCATACTAGGAGGAGATCGTAGGCCTGAGCCGGCGGTTAAGCATACTAGGAGGAGATCGTAGGCCTGAGCCGGCGGTTAAGCATACTAGGAGGAGATCGTAGGCCTGAGCCGGCGGTTAAGCATACTAGGAGGAGATCGTAGGCCTGAGCCGGCGGTTAAGCATACTAGGAGGAGATCGTAGGCCTGAGCCGGCGGTTAAGCATACTAGGAGGAGATCGTAGGCCTGAGCCGGCGGTTAAGCATACTAGGAGGAGATCGTAGGCCTGAGCCGGCGGTTAAGCATACTAGGAGGAGATCGTAGGCCTGAGCCGGCGGTTAAGCATACTAGGAGGAGATCGTAGGCCTGAGCCGGCGGTTAAGCATACTAGGAGGAGATCGTAGGCCTGAGCCGGCGGTTAAGCATACTAGGAGGAGATCGTAGGCCTGAGCCGGCGGTTAAGCATACTAGGAGGAGATCGTAGGCCTGAGCCGGCGGTTAAGCATACTAGGAGGAGATCGTAGGCCTGAGCCGGCGGTTAAGCATACTAGGAGGAGATCGTAGGCCTGAGCCGGCGGTTAAGCATACTAGGAGGAGATCGTAGGCCTGAGCCGGCGGTTAAGCATACTAGGAGGAGATCGTAGGCCTGAGCCGGCGGTTAAGCATACTAGGAGGAGATCGTAGGCCTGAGCCGGCGGTTAAGCATACTAGGAGGAGATCGTAGGCCTGAGCCGGCGGTTAAGCATACTAGGAGGAGATCGTAGGCCTGAGCCGGCGGTTAAGCATACTAGGAGGAGATCGTAGGCCTGAGCCGGCGGTTAAGCATACTAGGAGGAGATCGTAGGCCTGAGCCGGCGGTTAAGCATACTAGGAGGAGATCGTAGGCCTGAGCCGGCGGTTAAGCATACTAGGAGGAGATCGTAGGCCTGAGCCGGCGGTTAAGCATACTAGGAGGAGATCGTAGGCCTGAGCCGGCGGTTAAGCATACTAGGAGGACATCGTAGGCCTGAGCCGGCGGTTAAGCATACTAGGAGGAGATCGTAGGCCTGAGCCGGCGGTTAAGCATACTAGGAGGAGATCGTAGGCCTGAGCCGGCGGTTAAGCATACTAGGAGGAGATCGTAGGCCTGAGCCGGCGGTTAAGCATACTAGGAGGAGATCGTAGGCCTGAGCCGGCGGCTAAGCATACTAGGAGGAGATCGTAGGCCTGAGCCGGCGGTTAAGCATACTAGGAGGAGATCGTAGGCCTGAGCCGGCGGTTAAGCATACTAGGAGGACATCGTAGGCCTGAGCCGGCGGTTAAGCATACTAGGAGGAGATCGTAGGCCTGAGCCGGCGGCTAAGTGGGCGCAGGGCGAGCCTAAGCATAGCCTGATTTGGAAGGAATACACTGTGTCCGAAACTAATTCAGAAAAGGAAGAACCGCTATCGTCTGACGCCTCATGCGATTGCTGCCTAGACGGCAATCGCATGAAGAAGGCCATCGCCTGTGGCAGTCATTCAGTAATTTCTGCTGAAGTCGGGCGGGAAGGGGGGGGGGGGGTGTGGACTCATTCAGTAATTTGGTGTGGACTCGTTCAGTAATTTGGTGTGGACTCATTCAGTAACTTCCGCTGACATCCGGCCGGAAAAGAGGGTGTGGACTCATTCAGTAATTTGGTGTGGACTCATTCAGTAATTTGGTGTGGACTCGTTCAGTAATTTGGTGTGGACTCATTCAGAATTAGCCGGTTGTTTAATGACAATCGTTGGTTGAGTTTCGGTCGCTAGATCTAGACTCAGCTACGAAGTGAACTGTTCTTGTCTTCTGATTGACTGATTGACTACATTACATTAACTATCGGGTGGTGTGGTTTATTTAGCACCTGCGCCTCATTCACATGTCGCACTCATCCAAGGGATTCATCTGCCGTTGGCAGGGCTGCGAGAGGGCCTGTAAGCATTCAACACAGCTCTTTCCCAACTGTCAGAAACTTGGCTTATCAAGTTTGTAGCTACCTCAACTTTCAGCGGCGCCATTCAAGGCTCACTACATGCTAAGCGTCCACATGCGCGATCACACTGACACCGCCGAACGTCCTAATGTGAGCGCAACACAAGACTTGGTTTGGTGCTTGAAATTGCCACAATATATAATTGTTTATGCTTCCAGAGATCCTGATTTATGGCGAATGGTCCTGCGACTACACAAGCCAAGCGGCGAATGAATCAAGCCACACTTGTAACAGATTACAGCGTACGTCTGGAATCGCACGCCTGTGAATACTGTAGTGTCGCTTGATTGCGGCTATAAGGCGACTGGCGCTTGATGAATTGTTCTGTCGGGTTCCGAATGTGATCATAGCGTGTGTACCATAGATGCAATGCGCGATACGATTTATGAACATTTGTCAGCCTTAGTAGGAGTGCCTCCGAAGGTACGGTTGAGTTGAAAGGACGATTCCGAAATGAATGAAAATGGCGTGTGACACAACAAGGCAACTGGATGAACCGATGAAGTCAATTCGATCGAAGGGGTATGTCCTAACTGACTCTGCCATAATATCTGCCACGTTTGAATCGCGCGTACTCCCTGACGATCAAGCTCTTATCTGGGCTCTCTCAGGTGACGGACGAACGTCACTCTGTGCTGTGGCTTGCGCCGTGATGACTGTGCTGGTGGGTTGGCTGCCTACCTACAGCTCTAGTGGCGAAATCCGACGTGGAAAGTAGGCGAAAGTGTTGTCAGCGAGTAGAGGAACAAAACACGGAGAATGGCGTCCGATGCGTCGACGACGCCGATTTCCCTCGACTACTACCTCCGGGAGGAGACCGGTGGCTACCGGCTCCTGGAGTCCGTCGAGAACGTGCGGGCGAACGGCTCCGAAGTCGCCTACTCTCTTGCCTGCCTGATCTTCTTCGACTTGAAAGCGAAACTGCGCGCCCTGCTGACGGCCGGCGGCGGCGAAGGCAGAATCCGGCTGCGCTATTTGGATGAAGAGGAAGACTTCTGCATTCTGTGGGAGTCGTCGGAGATCGGCGAGCTCTTCGCCGCCGAAGACGCCCTGGCCGCCAGAGTGGCTTCTTCTCTCGCCGACTTGGCCGATCGGGGGGTCAAACTGCGGATCTACGTCGATTTCGTGAGCGAATTTAGCATCAACTTGAAGGTGCTGGGCGATTGTTGGTAGCGTGTTGTTTGTAGAGACCGAAAGGGGGCCACCTCGATAAGGTTTTCGAGGCGTACAGCGCGGAACAGTCGGCCGAAGTGCCCGTCCCGTTTTGGCTCTCTGAGGTCTACTCGAAGGTGAAGCGACTACTGTTGTGTGTGGTGTCCAAACTTCGGCGTAGCAGCCTATCTTTTGTGTTGTCATCTTCAGCTGAAGGAAGCCGTCTCGGTCGACGTGAAGGACATTCGGGCCGAGATGGAGCAACTGAAGCAGAACTCTGTCGCCAACAGGTTCGCCGCACTCTGACAAATCTGCGCGTTCTATCAAAGCCAATTTTCTGTCGCTACAGTAGCCTTGGCGCGACCTCTGACAAGTGGGTGCTGGACCTGGAGCGCAAGCTGTACGCGTCGTCGTCGTCGAAAGCTGACAGTCGGGACTCTACCATGAGTCGAATCGCCCTCGAGTGCGACGTCTGCTGCCGATCGCTGACCGGCCTGCGCTTCGTCTGCGTCAGGTCCGTGGGAAGTGATGGTTCTCAAAGTAGGCTTGTTTGCGATCGACTATGTTTGACAGAACCAAGTTTATAACGCGGGCACAACGTTTCGTTTTCTCTCTGCAGAGCCGAGTGCCAAGGGGCCGTGTGCGGGGATTGTCTGACGGCGGCCGACCACCCAGCGGACCACGTGATGGTGCGCATGGGCGCCGACGTCCGTGAGAGCCCCGAGGAGATCGGGCGCCTGGTCGAGATGGCCGTCTCCGCCGTCCTCAGCAAGAGGTATGCGGTAGATGGGCTACTGTAGAAGCTGCTTTGTTCGTAAGCCTTATGCGAAGAACTTTTGAACTTCAGCAGCACGACCAAGGGCTCGTCCTCGGCCAGCCTGTGCAACATGGCGCAGGCGGCGGAGCCATTCTTCATCGTCTCGGAAGGCGAGACGAGACTGGTCGAGACCCTCTCCCACAAGAGGGCTGTCTACGCCAAGCAGTGGGTTCTCCGCAACTCGGACAACCTGAAGGACTTCATGGTAATGATATTGCTAACGGAATTGGCACATTATGTAGATTTGAAAGAGGTAGCCGTGTCTTGAAGGCCAAGGGGAGCTTTGACGTCATCGGCGAGCTGCGTGAGGGAGTCTCAATCATCGAGCACGCCGCTTTGAGTCCCCAGAAGTCGGAGTTGAACTACGACGTGTCGGCCATGGTGTGCGCACCCGCTGGGTCAGAGTTGGCTGTGCACTGGGCTCTGAAGGATGAGGAAGGAAGATTGCTGGGGCCCGTCCTCAAGATGGTGCACGGGTCGAGGAACGTGGTAAGAAGAGGACGTTCCGCTGAGTGCAACTCGGTGTAGCTGTGCCACCGCGTTCTCAGGAGGAAGCTGGTGACGAGGAGGAGGAGCTGCGCAGTTGCACGGCGGACGACTTCTCCATCGTGGACGGCGACGACGACCGCACGCTCGACAACAGCGACGGGGAGGAGGGCGAGACGGACCCAAAGGGCGCCAAGCCCAACAACAACATCTCCTCCTCCTCGTCGAACAACACCGAGTTCGAGATGGTCTCGGGCGCCGCGGAAGAAGCGGTAGCCACCAAAGTCGAATCGAAGGAGGTGGTGGTGGAGAATAAGACAGAGGAGAAGGAGGAGACCGGCGCCGGAGAGGAAGGTGCGCCGCCGCTGTCGGTCACAGCTGTCCTTTGTACGTCAAGCGTTATTGCCGACGACGACAGACGACCAATGTCGCAGGCTGGCACGACGCGACGGCGCTGACGGCCTCGACGATGGCCGAGTCGACCTTCGTCGACGCGCCCGCCAACTTTCCGCCGATCGACGAAGGCGTTTGTCAAGTGACTGAGAAGCCGGCCGCTGAAACGAGTCGGCTGCAAGGAATCACGGCTGCGTCGGTCGACAAGCTGCAGGCCTTCATGCAGGAGGTCAACGCCAAGACCCAGCAGCAGGTCAGCGCGGATCCTAAAGCTACACACTCTCGCTGACTTCTGACTGACAACGATCGCAATTTGTTACCTATTGATGTTGCAGCAAAAGGCCACTGCGCCTGAACCCGCCAATCAAGGAGAGCAACTCGCCGTGGCGACGCCCTCTGAGGACGCTTTCGTGGACGCTGCCAGTCACAACGACGTGGAAAACGCCACTGATGAGGTCTGCCTGCTTCTCGAGGAGAATGTGACGTCTTGTGCGTCCGTAACAATCCCTTACCCCATCCGCACGCGTTACGGCCAGATCTGGCCGTAACGCTGCGTTCGATATTTCTTGGCGGAATTTACCCAGAATTTTTAAAAAAATAACCCAAGAAAATTTTTATAAAATCTTGGAGGAAGAAAAACAGAATTCTTGGCGTAACTTTTTTTCCCAAGGAGCGTTACAAAACCTGGATATTCTTGTAAAAAAATTCTCCCAAGAAAATCGTGGAAGGTTGCGTTACTTGGTACAAATTTTTTGCGCTACACTTGGAGGAGATTTTATGTGAACCTGCGTTACAAAGTTCAGTGATCTTGGAGGTGATTTTGTGTGTACCTACATTGCAAAGTTAAGTGATCTTGGGCGTACTTCTATGGTCGTTCGTCAATGCTGAGGTTGTGTCACTATAACTGTATGGTTCTTTTTACATCTGCTTTGTTTCAATGCTGTGCTGTGACCGTGAAATTGTGAACTGTGATGATTCCATCACCAATTACATGTTTCTCATGTCACACAGGACCGCACACAGTGGCCAGATGGCAAAGTATCACACAATGGCCAGACGACACAGTATCTACAAAAGTTTACGAATTTCACTTTCAGGAGATTGATGAAACAGCTGGAAACAGTGGGGGTGCAGGAATACCTTACAAGTGGAGCAGAACGTAGGGCTACGACAGTCATTTGATTTCTTGCCTGACACAGCAGACTTGTGCAACACACATCTCTTGCGATTATTTGACTCTACACAGCATGGCCAGTGTCCTAGGGACCAGTCAGATCGCACTTTTAGCAACTTATCCTGCCGCAACTGATTAGGGACTGGGTGTATCTTTTTCTCGAGAGTGTTGGCACAGATAGTGAGTATAGAATTCTGGGGTTCAGCTTCAGCAGCACCTTCTGAATCATCTATAGACTGAATTTCAGACAACAGCTCTTCAATCAGCTGCTGCCTGACATTGCAATTTTCGAATGAAATGTTCTCTTCTTGATATAGAATAACACAGTTGACTAGGGCTGCCTCCAGAAGAAACATAAAAGCTCCGCCTAGAGTCCACTTGCTGCTCCTCAAGTGTCGACGGCCGGTGCACCTCTTCTGGTCGCTAAAAAATACAAGATTTATAACCAAAGCAAAAATATAGACACAAAAGAATTGTTTCTTGGTGCAAGTTTTTAACAAACTTCTTAAACTCTTCTAAGCTTCAGATGTATAGCTTTAAAATTATTACAGATTACAGATTATTACAGATTACAGATTAATAAAGCAGACAGGTGCAACTTACAAAAGGTCGATGCTGTCATCATCATCGTTGTCGTCGTCGTCGTCATTGTCATCGTCATTGTCATCATCGTTGTCGTTGTCATCGTCGTCATCATCGTCGTCATCATCATCATCATCAGCATCATCATCATCACTTCAGAGTAGTATAGTTTCAGCTTGGCCCGAACAAAACTCAGTGCCGACTGGAGAGGCTCTGGGTTGGAATTGACCAACAGTAGTGTTTTGTCATGATGACTTTTGCTTTTGAATTTGTCAGCTGTCAGAAGAGCAATGAATCGAATGGTGTGAGAGTGGTGTTTCAGGGCAGTTTTCAGCTCGGACATGTATCGCAAAATGGCTGATTTGGCACACTTCTCAACTTCTGTCACTGTTTTTACAATTCTGAGAGATTGAAGTGCCCAATTGAGCCAAGGTGGCCACTGGCAAAGGGATGTCTCCATTCAGAATGAGAGATGTACTCGATCTGCCTGGCACCACCACCTAAATACCACAACCTTGATTTCATTAAAAAACAAACAATAAAATTGAATTGAACTTGAACACAAAATTTTTACTCAAATTGAGACCCATACTGTATAATACTGTAATGGGTATCACCGATGACACCCACCTCCCACCTTCACCTGACCGTACCAACCCCGCCCCCCCCCCCCCCCCCCCCCCCACCCCCTATCCCCCTCCCCCTTCAGATTCTGCAGCTGTATGGTGGCCAACTGGCTCGTGGTCTGCACTTCCTCCCAATTGGCGCGCATGTCTATAAAGTTATCTCTACAAATGCTGGTTTGACCACATAATTGCATAGGGAGGGATGCGGGGCGGGCGGGGGGAGGGGGTCGGGGGGTGGGTGGGGGGGGGGGGGGGGGGGCGGGGTTGGTACGGTCAGTTGAAGTGGGAGGTAGTTATCATGGGTGCCATTACGGTATTACAAGCATTATGGGTCTCAATTTGGAGTATGTTCAAGTTCAATTCATTTTATTGTTTGTTTTTTAATGAAATCAAGGTTGTGGTCTTTAGGTGGTGGTGCCAGGCGGATCGACCCGTCTCTCCCATTAACCTACACACTATTTTGCCAGTGGCAGCCTTGGCTCAATTGGGCACTTCCAATCTCTCAGAATTGTAAAACGGTGGACTGAGAAATATGCCAAATCAGCCATTTTGTCAAGCTGAGCAAAAAGAGCTTGCCCTGAAACACCACTCTCCACACCCCATTCGAGATTCATTGCTCTTCTGACAGCTGACAAATTAGAACTTAAGTTGAAAGTCATCATAGACAAACACTACTGTTGGTCAATTCCAACCCCAGAGCCTCTCCACTTGTTCGCCAGAGCTGAAACTATACTACTCTGAAGTGATGATAGAATAAATACCTAATAATAATAATCAACAACAATAATGACCCAACAACAAAATGGGATAATAATGACAAAATAACAACAACAACAACAACAACAATAGTGATGACAGCCGACCTTAGTTTGCACCTATCTCTTAATCTGTAATATATAATCTGTAATATATTAATAATTTTAAACTATACATCTGAAGCTAGAAGAGTTTAAGAAGTTTGTTAAAAACTTACAGCCAAGAACAATTTTTGTGTCTATATTTTTGCTTTGGTTATAAATCTATCTTTTTTTAGCGACCAGAAGAGGTGCACCGGCCGTCGACCTATGAGGAGCCGCGCACAGCGGAACTTTGCATGTTTCCTCTGGAGGCCAGCTGTGTTATTCTATATAGAGAAGAGAACATTTGCCATTCAAAAAATTGCAATGTCAGGCAGCAGCTGATTGAAGAGTATTTTGCTATGAAAATTCAGTCTATAGATGATTGGCAAAAAGGTGGGAACTGAACCCCCCGGAGCGTTTATACTCACTATCTGTGCCAAAGACACTCTGCGAGAAAAAGGATACACCCAGTCCCCATGCAGTTTGCCGCAGGACGCGCTGCTAAAAGTGCGATCTAGCTGGGTCCCTGGCAACGTGCTGTGAGATAATCGCCAAGAGAGATGTGTGTTGCACAAGTCTGTTGTGTGCAGGCAAATCGATTTGGCCCTACGTTCCCTCCCACTGTAAGGGTGTTCCTGCACCCCCCCCTCCACTGTTTCATCAATCTCCTGAAAGTGAAATTCGGTGAACTTTTGTCAATACTGTGTCGCATTCTGGCCATTGTGTGATACTTTGCCATCTGGCCACTGTGTGTGCGGTCTCTGTGTGACATGAGAACATGATTGGTGAGAATAAAAGGGTAATCCCGCAGTTCACAATTTTGGCGCGGCGCGGCGCGGCGCGTAAAAGGGTGGAATGGCGGAGGGACCCAACCATACAGTTTTGAATAGGACCAACCTCACATTGAGCGAAGGCCGTGGAAGTACGCCCAAGATAGTTTAGTTTTGCAATGTAGGCAAAACGTTAAATTAGCTAAAGATTTTGTAACGCAGGTTTAGTAAAAATCTACCTCCAGATGTAGCGCAAAAATTTGTACCAAGTAACGGCAACATTTTCTTGGGGGAATTTTTAAGTGATCTTATATATCCCATCCTTCTTCGGCTTCCGTTCAGTATTGCTTAAAAAAATTCTCCAAGAAAATCGTGGAAGGTTGCGTTACTTGGTACAAATTTTTTGCGCTACACTTGGAGGAGATTTTATGTGAACCTGCGTTCTAAAGACTTAGTGATATCTTGGAGGTGATTTTGTGTGTACCTACATTCAAAGTTCAGTGATCTTGGACGTACTTCTATGGTCGTTCGTCAATGCTGATGTTGTGTCACTATAACCGTATGGTTCTTCTTACATCTGCTTTGTTTCAATGCTGTGCTGTGACCGTGAAATTGTGAACTGTGATGCTTCCATCACCAATTACATGTTTCTCATGTCACACAGGACCGCACACAATGCCCAGATGGCAAAGTATCACACAATGGCCAGACGGCACAGTATCTACAAAAATTTACGAATTTCACTCTCAGGAGATTGATGAAACAGCTGGAAACAGTGGGGGTGCAGGAATACCTTACAAGTGGAGCAGAACGTAGGGCTACGACAGTCATTTGATTTCTTGCCTGACACAGCAGACTTGTGCAACACACATCTCTTGCGATTATTTGACTCTACACAGCATGGCCAGTGTCCTAGGGACCAGTCAGATCGCACTTTTAGCAACTTATCCTGCCGCAACTGATTAGGGACTGGGTGTATCTTTTTCTCGAGAGTGTTGGCACAGATAGTGAGTATAGAATTCTGGGGTTCAGCTTCAGCAGCACCTTCTGAATCATCTATAGACTGAATTTCAGACAACAGCTCTTCAATCAGCTGCTGCCTGACATTGCAATTTTCGAATGAAATGTTCTCTTCTTGATATAGAATAACACAGTTGACTAGGGCTGCCTCCAGAAGAAACATAAAAGCTCCGCCTGCCGAGTCCACTTGCTGCTCCTCAAGTGTCGACGGCCGGTGCACCTTCTTCTGGTCGCTAAAAAATACAAGATTTATAACCAAAGCAAAAATGTGCTCGACACAAAAGAATTTTTTCTTGGTGCAAGTTTTTAACAAACTTCTTAAACTCTTCTAAGCTTCAGATGTATAGCTTTAAAATTATTACAGATTACAGATTATTACAGATTACAGATTAATAAAGCAGACAGGTGCAAACTTCAAAAGGTCGATGCTGTCATCATCATCGTTGTCGTCGTCGTCGTCATTGTCATCGTCATTGTCATCATCGTTGTCGTTGTCATCGTCGTCATCATCGTCGTCATCATCATCATCATCAGCATCATCATCATCACTTCAGAGTAGTATAGTTTCAGCTTGGCCCGAACAAAACTCAGTGCCGACTGGAGAGGCTCTGGGTTGGAATTGACCAACAGTAGTGTTTTGTCATGATGACTTTTGCTTTTGAATTTGTCAGCTGTCAGAAGAGCAATGAATCGAATGGTGTGAGAGTGGTGTTTCAGGGCAGTTTTCAGCTCGGACATGTATCGCAAAATGGCTGATTTGGCACACTTCTCAACTTCTGTCACTGTTTTACAATTCTGAGAGATTGAAGTGCCCAATTGAGCCAAGGTGGCCACTGGCAAAGGGATGTCTCCATTCAGAATGAGAGATGTCGATCTGCCTGGCACCACCACCTAAATACCACAACCTTGATTTCATTAAAAAACAAACAATAAAATGAATTGAACTTGAACATACTCCAAATTGAGACCCATACTGTAATACTGTAATGGGTATGATGATACCTCTTTGGCCCCGCCCCCCCCCCCCCCCCCCCCCTATCCCCCTCCCCCCCCCGCCCTTCTTATGTTTGTGTGGTTGTGGTATTTATAGTATGTGTGGGGGTTGGTGTTTGGGGGGGGGGGGTAAAAAAAATAAAAAAAAAAAAAAAAAAAAAAAAAAAAAAAAAAAAAAAAAAAAAAAAAAAAAAAAAAAAAAAAAAAAAGAAAAAAAAAAATAAAAAAACCCCAAAAACCCCACGCAACAACAAAAAAAAAATCATAAAAATTATGATGATGAATGTGCAAAATAAAAAGAGAAGATATGATGCGAATGAGGAGAAAAAAGATATATGAGGATGTTTTGTAGTTGCATGTTGTTTATTAATTGTGGTAATACTGTAATAATATTTAAATCTATATATTTAAGTTATATTGAGGTTTGTGAGGTTTAAGAAGTTTGTTAAAAGCTTTCACCAGAAAATTTTTTGTGTTATATTTTTGTTGGTTATAATTCTTGTATTTTTTAGCGACCAGAAGAGGTGGGCACTGGCCGTCGACACTTGAGGAGCAGGGCGAGGTGGACTCTAGACGGAGCTTTTATGTTTCTTCTGGAGGCAGCCCTAGTCAACTGTGTTATTCTATATCAAGAAGAGAACATTTCATTCGAAAATTGCAATGTCAGGCAGCAGCTGATTGAAGAGCTGTTGTCTGAAATTCAGTCTATAGATGATTCAGAAGGTGCTGCTGAAGCTGAACCCCAGAATTCTATACTCACTATCTGTGCCAACACTCTTGAGAAAAAGATACATCCAGTCCCTAATCAGTTGCGGCAGGATAAGTTGTTAAAAGTGCGATCTGACTGATCCCTAGGACACTGGCCATGCTATGTAGAGTCAAATAATCGCAAGAGATGTGTGTTGCACAAGTCTGCTGTGTCAGGCAAGAAATCAAATGACTGTCGTAGCCCTACGTTCTGCTCCACTTGTAAGGTATTCCTGCACCCCCACTGTTTCCAGCTGTTTCATCAATCTCCTGAGAGTGAAATTCGTAAATTTTTGTAGATACTGTGCCGTCTGGCCATTGTGTGATACTTTGCCATCTGGCCATTGTGTGCGGTCCTGTGTGACATGAAAAACATGTAATTGGTGATGGAAGCATCACAGTTCACAATTTCATGGTCACAGCACAGCATTGAAACAAAGCAGATGTAAGAAGAACCATACGGTTATAGTGACACAACCTCAGCATTGACGAACGACCATAGAAGTACGTCCAAGATCACTGAACTTTGCAATGTAGGTACACACAAAATCACCTCCAAGATCACTAAACTTTGTAACGCAGGTTCACATAAAATCTCCTCCAAGTGTAGCGCAAAAAATTTGTACCAAGTAACGCAACCTTCCACGATTTTCTTGGGAGAATTTTTTTACAAGAATATCCACGTTTTGTAATGCTCCTTGGGAAAAAAAGTTACGCCAAGAATTCTGTTTTTGTTCCTCCAAGATTTTATAAAAATTTTCTTGGGTTATTTTTTTAAAAATTCTGGGTAAATTCCACCAAGAAATATCGAACGCAGCGTTACGGCCAGATCTGGCCATAACGCGTTCGGATGGGGTAAGGATTGTTACGGACGCACAAGACGTCACATTCTCCTCGAGAGCAGGCAGACCTCATCAGTGGCGTTTTCCACGTCGTTGTGACTGGCAGCGTCCACGAAAGCGTCCTCAGAGGGCGTCGCCACGGCGAGTTGCTCTCCTTGATTGGCGGGTTCAGGCGCAGTGGCCTTTTGCTGCAACATCAATAGGTAACAAATTGCGATCGTTGTCAGTCAGAAGTCAGCGAGAGTGTGTAGCTTTAGGATCCGCGCTGACCTGCTGCTGGGTCTTGGCGTTGACCTCCTGCATGAAGGCCTGCAGCTTGTCGACCGACGCAGCCGTGATTCCTTGCAGCCGACTCGTTTCAGCGGCCGGCTTCTCAGTCACTTGACAAACGCCTTCGTCGATCGGCGGAAAGTTGGCGGGCGCGTCGACGAAGGTCGACTCGGCCATCGTCGAGGCCGTCAGCGCCGTCGCGTCGTGCCAGCCTGCGACATTGGTCGTCTGTCGTCGTCGGCAATAACGCTTGACGTACAAAGGACAGCTGTGACCGACAGCGGCAGCGCACCTTCCTCTCCGGCGCCGGTCTCCTCCTTCTCCTCTGTCTTATTCTCCACCACCACCTCCTTCGATTCGACTTTGGTGGCTACCGCTTCTTCCGCGGCGCCCGAGACCATCTCGAACTCGGTGTTGTTCGACGAGGAGGAGGAGATGTTGTTGTTGGGCTTGGCGCCCTTTGGGTCCGTCTCGCCCTCCTCCCCGTCGCTGTTGTCGAGCGTGCGGTCGTCGTCGCCGTCCACGATGGAGAAGTCGTCCGCCGTGCAACTGCGCAGCTCCTCCTCCTCGTCACCAGCTTCCTCCTGAGAACGCGGTGGCACAGCTACACCGAGTTGCACTCAGCGGAACGTCCTCTTCTTACCACGTTCCTCGACCCGTGCACCATCTTGAGGACGGGCCCCAGCAATCTTCCTTCCTCATCCTTCAGAGCCCAGTGCACAGCCAACTCTGACCCAGCGGGTGCGCACACCATGGCCGACACGTCGTAGTTCAACTCCGACTTCTGGGGACTCAAAGCGGCGTGCTCGATGATTGAGACTCCCTCACGCAGCTCGCCGATGACGTCAAAGCTCCCCCCTTGGCCTTCAAGACACGGCTACCTCTTTCAAATCTACATAATGTGCCAATTCCGTTAGCAATATCATTACCATGAAGTCCTTCAGGTTGTCCGAGTTGCGGAGAACCCACTGCTTGGCGTAGACAGCCCTCTTGTGGGAGAGGGTCTCGACCAGTCTCGTCTCGCCTTCCGAGACGATGAAGAATGGCTCCGCCGCCTGCGCCATGTTGCACAGGCTGGCCGAGGACGAGCCCTTGGTCGTGCTGCTGAAGTTCAAAAGTTCTTCGCATAAGGCTTACGAACAAAGCAGCTTCTACAGTAGCCCATCTACCGCATACCTCTTGCTGAGGACGGCGGAGACGGCCATCTCGACCAGGCGCCCGATCTCCTCGGGGCTCTCACGGACGTCGGCGCCCATGCGCACCATCACGTGGTCCGCTGGGTGGTCGGCCGCCGTCAGACAATCCCCGCACACGGCCCCTTGGCACTCGGCTCTGCAGAGAGAAAACGAAACGTTGTGCCCGCGTTATAAACTTGGTTCTGTCAAACATAGTCGATCGCAAACAAGCCTACTTTGAGAACCATCACTTCCCACGGACCTGACGCAGACGAAGCGCAGGCCGGTCAGCGATCGGCAGCAGACGTCGCACTCGAGGGCGATTCGACTCATGGTAGAGTCCCGACTGTCAGCTTTCGACGACGACGACGCGTACAGCTTGCGCTCCAGGTCCAGCACCCACTTGTCAGAGGTCGCGCCAAGGCTACTGTAGCGACAGAAAATTGGCTTTGATAGAACGCGCAGATTTGTCAGAGTGCGGCGAACCTGTTGGCGACAGAGTTCTGCTTCAGTTGCTCCATCTCGGCCCGAATGTCCTTCACGTCGACAGAGACGGCTTCCTTCAGCTGAAGATGACAACACAAAAGATAGGCTGCTACGCCGAAGTTTGGACACCACACACAACAGTAGTCGCTTCACCTTCGAGTAGACCTCAGAGAGCCAAAACGGGACGGGCACTTCGGCCGACTGTTCCGCGCTGTACGCCTCGAAAACCTTATCGAGGTGGCCCCCTTTCGGTCTCTACAAACAACACGCTACCAACAATCGCCCAGCACCTTCAACTTGATGCTAAATTCGCTCACGAAATCGACGTAGATCCGCAGTTTGACCCCCCCGATCGGCCAAGTAGGCAAGAGAAGAAGCCACTCTGGCGGCCAGGGCGTCTTCGGCGGCGAAGAGCTCGCCGATCTCCGACGACTCCCACAGAATGCAGAAGTCTTCCTCTTCATCCAAATAGCGCAGCCGGATTCTGCCTTCGCCGCCGCCGGCCGTCGGCCGGGCGCGCAGTTTCGCTTTCAAGTCGAAGAACATCAGGCAGGCAAGAGAGTAGGCGACTTCGGAGCCGTTCGCCCGCACGTTCTCGACGGACTCCAGGAGCCGGTAGCCGCCGGGTCTCCTCCCGGAGGTAGTAGTCGAAGGAAATCGGCGTCGTCGACGCATCGGACGCCCCCATTCTCCGTGTTTTGTTCCTCTACTCGCTGACAACACTTTCGCCTACTTTCCACGTCGGATTTCGCCACTAGAGCTGTAGCCTGTCAGCCAACCCACCAGCACAGTCATCACGGCGCAAGCCACAGCACAGAGTGACGTTCGTCCGTCACCTGAGAGAGCCCAGATAAGAGCTTGATCGTCAGGAGGGACTAGAGAATCAAACGTGGCAGGTATTCTGGCAGAGTCGGCTGGGACGTACCCCTTCGATCGAATTGACTTCATCGGTTCATCCAGTTGCCTTGTTGTGTGCTGTCACACGCCATTTTCATTCATTTCGGAATCGTCCTTTCAACTCAACCGTTTTTTCGGAGGCACTCCTTCTCAAGGCTGACAAATGTTCATAAATCGTATCGCGCATTGCATCTATGGTACACACGCTATGATCACATTCGGAACCCGACAAAACGATTCATCAAGCGCCAGTCGCCTTATAGCCGCAATCAAGCGACACTACAGTATTCACAGGCGTGAGATTCCAGACGTACGCTGTAATCCATTACAAGTGTGGCTTGATTCATTCGCCGCTTGGCTTGTGTAGTCGCAGGACCATTCGCCATAAATCAGGATCTCTGGAAGCATAAACAATTATATATTGTGGCAATTTCAAGCACCAAACCAAGTCTTGTGTTGCGCTCTTTAGGACGTTCGGCGGTGTCAGTGTGATCGCGCATGTGGACGCTTCACATGTAGTGAGCCTTGAATGGCGCCGCTGAAAGTTGAGGTAGCTACAAACTTGATAAGCCAAGTTTCTGACAGCGTTAAGAAAAAGCTTGTGTTGAATGCTTACAGGCCTACGCGCAGCCCTGCCAACGGCAGATGAATCCCTTGGATGAGTGCGACATGTGAATGAGGCGCAGGTGCTAAATAAACCACACCACCCGATAGTTAATGTAATGTAGTCAATCAGTCAATAAAAAGAGCAAGAAAACAGTTCACTTCGTAGCTGAGTCTAGATCTAGCGACCGAAACTCAACCAACGATTGTCATTAAACAACCGGCTAATTCTGAATGAGTCCACACCAAATTACTGAACG
>JASAMZ010010407.1:0-13981 GCA_030248115.1 Linhomoeus sp. GSCO2_2
CCCAGAACAAAATAAAACTACTGCTATGTAAGACGAGCAATCCGTAACTCTTTCTATACCTAAGAATTCTAGATTTATACATTCTACAAAGAAATTCTCGACATTTTAATACCATACAACGACACGTCGTACGCTTTCAACGATTTGTCGAACGTCGTTGACGCTGCGAGAGCAGTATTTTGCCCGCTAGACGAAGCTACCTATTTCCGCGTCAAGAATGTCGAAAATGTGGATTTTCTTCAAGCGTATTTACTAAATTGAAAATTTTACGACGTCGTATGAAAGAATACGTCGACAGCTTTCAAACGAACTACGACAGACCTTTCTTCAACGTAAAACGAAAGAATTAGAGCCGTTTTCTATTGTCCAACGTTTGAAATACTGTAAGTCGTAAATTCAAATTTCAAAGTCGCGCACCGTAGAAGCTCGAATGCTCAGTGATTACAAATCTATCGAAACAACCCAACATCATCACTCTACGACGCAAGACGAGCATATTAGAGCGAATTTACTGCTAACGGAGTCGAAAATGTCGCTTTTCGTCTTGCGTGTTTGCGTAATTAAGAAACTTTTTTATGCCAAACGAAAGAGCACGTCGAGACCTTTTAGTTGACCTATCGCGCGCCGCTCTACGACGTAAGACGAGCGAGTTAAAGCCTTTTTCCGTTGTGACCTTCGGGTTACTGTAACTCGCGAAATTCAAAGTTTTGAATTTCGAAGTCTCTTAGCAACATTACCAGTAAGTCGAGAGCTATCCATAAAGCCCAAGATCGCCTTCCTACGACGTTCCAACGCCGAGATCTGAGAGCGTGACGAACGAACGGACGAACGGACGAACGGACGAACGGACGCACGAACGAACGATAAGCTCTCGTAGGGGTTCGCCCGGCTGAGGCCGGGCGAAAAAACCCTGTAGTTTTCACAGTAGTGATGCAGACCCACTACTAGCATGTACAATGTGGATGGTCGTATTGCTATCATAGTGGTAAGTACCTATGCATACGATAATTGATTGAACATAATTGTCCTGAGCCGACGTGGGTATTACAACATTTGCGCCACACAAAGCTACGTACCTAATAGCTTGTCTCCTGGCACTGAATGTATAAGCAAATTCTGTCTGCTCAAATAATTCGCTTTCATAGCAAGGCTTGGCTCAAAGGATGAGCGACATAGTGTTCGTGAAGCGCAACTCCTACGTTATTTTGGGCGCGTAGAGCGTTATGCTTTGTCTTATTCACGCGACCATAATTCTTGATTGCGCACCTAATTTCAAGTTTCGAATATAATTTTTTTTGCCCAGCCTCAGTCTGATTATACCTACGAGGGCTCAGCGTCAGCGGTCGTTCGTTCGTTCATTCGTAACGTACTCTCTCCAATTCTGGAGAGTTGCAGAGATACATCTACTAGAGCTCTTTCACTCTTGAGTTTCGAGAGGTCTGGTCTGGACGACTACTGATCTGATGTGTGTATTGTGTACACACATCGAGTCGAGACCAAAATTTTTAATTTCGCGAGTTAGTTCGCGGCGAATCCTCACGCTATGCAGAAAGTGAAAGATAACAACTCTTTGCAATGTAGGTCAAACAAGCTGTGTGTGTAAAAAGTTCAACCTATACTTTGTGTCTGTCAAATGTTGGTGAACAGTATAGTGAACTTTGTACACATCGTTAGCCGCATCTGGAGAAGGTGTCTTGAGAATGTGTACCCCAATGCCAAGTGCAGCTATCCCCACGATACGGTTGTCTGTACAGCTGATCTGAAGCTCAGTGATATCGCCGCGTTTGCTATACGTTATCGGCATGATACGACGCCGTTTATCTGATGTTTCCTACCTGTGTGAAAACGTCACATCCAACAAAAAACTTGCCAAAAGCTTGGTGCGAGCGAATTCCCGTGTTCAGCGTACGCATTTCTATTTTCGAGTGCACATTCATCAATAAACAGATGTTCTGGCCATCAGACGAAAATCTCAATTTTGACATTTTTTAAATTTTAATTCTAAATATCTCGAAATTGAAATTTATTAAAACTGCAAAACTATGTCACAAATTCTTATTGGCATACGGCCTTACCATTTCTGCGTTCAAATTCGTCAAAAAACGATGTTCTATTTTGTTGACTCATGGAACTTTAAAAAATAATCACGCATTTCTATTAAATTCCATATTTGCAAAAAAATTCTCTTGCATTACAAATTATCCGCAGTCTATACTCTTTCCATTTCTGAAGAAATTTTGCCGTTATATCATCAGGTGAAAAAGTCGATTTTCGACATTTCCGTATTTTGATTGTAAATATCTCGAAATTGTAATTTTTAAAAACTGCAAAACTATGTCACAAATCCTTATTGGCATACGGCCTTTCCATTTCTGCATTCACATTCGACAATAAATGACGTTGTATTTTAGTCAATTTATGCAATTTTGACAAATAATCGCGTATTTCTATTAAATTCCACATTGCAAAAAATTTCTTTTGTGTTACAAATTATCCGCGGTCCATGCTCCTTCCATTTCTGAAGAAATTTCGCGGCTAGCGCATCAGACGAAAAAGTCGATTTTCGACATTTTCGAATTTTAATTGCGAATATCTCGAAAATGCGAAATTAGCAACAGAAACGGACATCGGATTCGTACTCAGCGACATCGACTCTACTTGACCGCATATGCCACTGACTTTACTTCGGTGCGACGGAAACACACACAGACACACAGACACACAGACACACACACACACACACACATTGTCATCCGTATATATATGTTACCGTGACTACCCGGATCCAGTGAAAACCCGGATATCCGGGTTTTCACTGGTCGACCTAGTGAAAACCCGGATATCCGGGTTTTCACTGACTGATTAGTGAAAACCCGGATAATCTCAAATTATCCGGGTTTTCACTGAAAGTTTAGTGAAAACCCGGATATGCGAAATTTCATGGGAGGTTAGTGAAAATCATGATGGCAGCGTTTTCACCAACCTTTTTGAAGAAATAGATTAGAAACCGATACTCCTATAGTTTCGAATCCTGGTACGAAACGAGTGCGTTTGAAATGCAAATCGCGCCGGTTGTTGTGCGAAACAAGCGTCGTGGAGTGCGATACGTGCGTTCTTACGTAATGCAGTGCATCTTTGCCGACCCGCCCTTTCGCAATGCCCAATGTTTGCGACCAATTGGCGCGTCTGGCTTCAACAGGCGGCTAAGTATACGGGGGGGGGGGGGGGGGGGGGGGGGGGGGGGTTGGATGTGCATTCCGCTTACAGCTTGCACGTGGCTGAAAGTTGTCGCAAGCGCTAGCAGGGGAAGGGGCACAGCCGGCCTGAGCAGGAGGTGAATTATATGGAGGAGTGTTTATTCCACCAACAGGTTGCACTAAAACTCGGTCGGCGTCGCGCCTGGCGGGTCGAAAACTGAGGCTTAGCGCGACCACCAACTTCAGGGCGAGCTCCGCACGCCCCGAAGTCGGTCACCGGTCGCGTTAAGCCTAAGCTTCGACCCGCCAGACTGCGACGCCGACTGACTCTTGTGGACTGTGGGCGCAGGGCGAGCCTAAGCATAGCCTGATTTGGAAGGAATCAAGCGACATAAGGCAATAGAAAATACGTTAGAGCAGTGTAGTACGCGATTTTGAGCGTATCTGAGAATTATCCGGGTTTTCCCTAACCTATCGGTGAAAACCCGGATATCCGGGTTTTCACTAACCTGACAGTGAAAACCCGGATATCCGGGTATTCACTAACCAACTCAGTGAAAACCCGGATATCCGAGTTTTCACTGAAGACGGGTTCTCCCGGTCACATATACACCTCGCCGCGCTGAGGCGCGGCGAAAATATAAACTATATACAATGTAGTAGGCTTGAGCTTGCTTGTCAACAGGCCACAGACTGACTGCGAGTTCGTAGGTACTAGTGAGCAGTGACGCTTCCATCTCAAGCTGCAACGCGACACCTATGTACAAATGGCAGAATTCCTCCCCCGCGGCAACGGGTGCAGTTCAACAGAAGTGGGGTGGGTGTGGTTCTTAACAGTATTAGTATCGTCCAACGATGAAGATAATTGCCATTATGACGCTGCTGTGCTCCTCAGTTGAGTTGACCTCACAGACGTCGTTTCATCGCTTCGTCGATGCTGTGAGAGACTTCCGTTGTTCTAGCCGTTCGGTTTACACCGTATGCCTTGCCTTCTAATAATTCTCGCGAGGAATTATTTGTTTCGATGCCAAACGCTGATTCTCTCGCAAATTACAAGCCTAATAGAGACGGGGAATAATTAGTGACTAATTATTCTTTCGAGCGATAAATAAAACTAAGTGCTTACAAATTAGTATCTAAATTCTTTTGGAAATGGGTTTTGGAAACATCGAAATCGTAAGAATCGACATTAAGCTTGCTTGATTTGTGCTACTGCAATAATGTAGCGAGGGTACAAGTTGTACACTAACCGAGAGAATTTTGTTAAGAATTTCTAATTCTCCAGGGAATTTAACTTCCAGAGACCCGGGAACCACTTTCCGTGGGATAAATTTGGGCTAATTCCGTAGGGTAATTACAAGTTGAGACGAGGAATTTATTGGAAATTCGGGAATTATTAGAAGATATCTACTAACTACGGTATTGTCGATTGCTGATTGAGGCCGCTGCTACCCAACGTTTCAGGTGGGCCATATGGCCATTGGGAATAAGAGCACTGATCGCGTGGCCTTCTTCCGTGGACGACAGGCGGTGGATCTGCAGAGGTCCACTGGACAACAAATCAACGTGACAGATGAGGACGCGCAACTTAGGCGATGGATTACAAACAAAATTGACGCCATTCTTTACTGGCCCAAAACGCATATCACCTACTATTTCAGTGGAGCGAATTTTTTTGGTGGGTTGGGTTGGAAGCGCTTGGCTCAGTCAAAGAGTTTTGCCCCCACCGCCCCATATGTGCAGTTGTGCAGCGAAATGACATGTTTATAAACAGGATTATTTGTACGTGCAGTGCAAGAGGGGGGCAAATATCCCCCCCCCCTCCCCCCCTTGCCGCCTGCCCGGTTGGCGCCGTGGTGACCAATAATACTCAGTTTGGTTTCGGTTTCAGTTAACATTATGATGCTGGCTGAGTTTCTGTTTCACTATGTAATACCACCTCTCAAGCTGGTCTTAGTTCCAGTATTCAGTCAAGAACGACACAGTGAATTGTTTAAATCAATGCTTGGTTGTTGATATTAATGGGGATACATAAATAAATATGTGAAACTTGAGTTTGCTTTTTTAATATTAGACCGAAATATCGAGCAAAACACTGAACACTGCCGAAATAATTTGGCAAGAAATTGATGATGTTTGATGAAAGAATCACTGAAACTGAACTGTGAGGAGGAGTCTCGCTTCACTTTCGGTTACGATTTCAGCTATAGTGTCCATGCCAATTTCGATTCAGTTTCAGTTCCATGTAACTCACCGTAACCAGGGTGGTCACTAAGAAACTCTTTTTGGTTTCAGTTCCAGTTTCGGTGAAAATTATGACGCTGGCCGCGTTTCAGTTTCATTTGCAGTATTTTCTGAGTTCAAGTTCCTGTAACTAGAACTAGAACTTATTGCAGTTTAGGTTTCATTGAGCACAGTAGATTAAAAACTGTGTTCAGCCCAAGGGGGGAGTTCATGGTCTCACTCCATCTCGGGACACTGGCAATTCGCCGACGACGACTTCCATTCGGATCTGGACGCGGCCATGATGGGGGAGAATCAGCACGTCTGCTACTTCTTCAAAAGGAGCAAAGTTCTCAAGTACAACCTGGAGAGAACCAAGACGATATTCGTGAAAAATATCAGCGAGGTCTTCTGGATGTTTCCCGAGGATTTCCACGAGGACATCGACGCGGCCGTCAGGTGGAACGAAAGCGTGGCCTACATCTTTAAGGTCGGGATGGTACATAATGTACGTCCAGGGTGGAAGATAGAAACTTATTCCAGTTTCAGTTTCGGTTACAGTAGGTTAACTGAGACTGAAGCTGAATCGCAACTGGCACGTTCTTAACTCCATGATTTCACTGGAACTGCAGCTGCACCTGGGTAAATGTATTTCAATTGGTCACTCTGAATACATATACGTACCTCCAAAGCCAATATTGTCGTTGTGGTTAATTCCTACGTCTATCGTGGCGACAAGTGCTCAACGCCTCTTTACCTGTAGGGAAGCAACTACTTGGAGCTGCCCTTGAGAGCCGAGCGAGGAGAGATGAAAGTCTTCGACGGTAAAGCATGCCTACAATGTTTGACTACGTTGAAAATTCTATCATGATTTTCTCGCAAGCGCCCACTTCTCTCGCCAATAGCTGTCCCGCTCCCCAACCTATATTACTGGCATGTCATGTATGTAGGTACAATGACGACTATACCTCTGTAGGTGTAACCTTGGGGGGGGGGGGGGGGGGGGGTCGCACGCACGTACTGTAGACGGTCGTACGTCTTGTAGACGGCACTATCGACGCCGCATTCTACACTGTTGGATATTTGCACCTGATAAAGAACGCGTCGGATGGCCAGAGAGTGCTGTCGACCAAGCTGCACGAGTACGAGGACTGCGCCTTTCCCTATTATGCGAGTAGCTACACCGACATCATGGACGAGGGACGCGTTGTGCATATGTATTGTGGAGTTGCAGTTACCGTATTTGCAAATATTATTGGTGCGTGCACTGCGCCGAGACGCACAAAACTGCCGTGCGCCTAATCGCTGCAGTTGGAAGTGTAACATTTGCATATACATTGGTAGAATCAGCAATGGATCTGGGGGGTGGGGGGGGGGGGGGGGGGGGTGGGCGTTTGCATCCCAACCCCCATTCGGCTACTCCCCCCCCCCCCCGGCCACTTTCCCTTCCAAAAGTGTATGCGGCAACACGTATACGCGCCATCTTTTCTTGCCATTATTGGTTCATTACAATAATTGCAAAACCGATTCTCTGTGCAACGCGTCGAGGCGGGCGCCTTCGGCCTCGACTCGGACGGACCCGTCACGGCTGCCATTGAGTACGGGCGCTCGCCTTACCGAAAGGTCTATTTTTTCAAGAAGGAGAAATACTGGCGCGAGCACTTCGAAGACTACGTCGTCACTGCTAAGGTTGAGCAGTGGTCATTGGCTGGTACCTGGCTTTTTTGCCCGGCCTCAGCCGGGCGACACGCGAGAGTGCGACGTGCGTTCGTTCGTTCGTAGCGCTCTCAGATCTCGGCGTGCCTACGCTACACATTCCGTAAAGAGATTGAAACTCTTTTCAATTGCAGTCGAAATACGGTTGGCTCTGAATGAGTGCCCCCAAATTCTGAATGAGTGCCCCCAGATTCTGAATGAGTGCCCCCAGGACCCAGAGGCGCGCTACTACCACGGCCGTGTGAGTAACCTGTTGGGCACAGCCGGCCTAAGCAGGGGATGAAGTAGATGGAGGAGTGTTTATTCCACTTACCGTTTGCACTAAAACTCGGCCGGCGTCGCGCCTGGTGGGTCTCAACTGAGGCTTAGCGCGACCACCAACTTCAGGGCGCGCTCCGCGCGCCCTGAAATCGGTCACCGGTCGCGTTAAGCCTAAGCTTCGACCCGCCAGACTGCGACGCCAACTGACTCTTGTGCACTGTGGGCGCAGGGCGAGCCTAAGCATAGCCTGATTTCAAAGGAGTATCTTGCTTGAAGGTATAGAGAACGAAAACGGTATAACAACTCCCACAGACGAGATTCTTAGCCTCGCGGCTCCATCCATACCGTGCTTAGACAGACGCCGCACTTAGAACACTGGGGCACTCATTCAGACTTTGGGGGCACTCATTCAGACTTTGGGGGCACTTATTCAGATATAGCCCGAAATACAAGACACGACTTTTTATAGACGAAAGTTGTTAGTAGGTAGTTATGCAACGGTTCTGATGTTCTTCTTTAGGGGAAGAAGTATAGCTCATTCAAGAGAGTCTACGAAAGCACAGAGTAAGACATTTTATAAAATAGAGTAGATAGGGTATACTGTATACTGTATACTGTAAGTATGGTCAAATGTTTGTAATCGACTACGTGACGTACCTATCACGATCGCAAACACAAATTACATTATTTCTCCGTTTTACGCGCAAAGATCACAGACGACTAGCGTTGGTTGAATTTCGGTCATTAGACCTTGGATCTGTAATAAAAACTTGTCTTGGAGACAAGGACTAACCAGATGAGATTAGTTACAAATGTAGGTAAAGACATCAATGTAGTGGTAGTTGCTGTCCAACTGTTGTGGCAGAGGAAGGTTGTTGGTGCGATTGGACATTGCATGCCTTATAGTAGGGACGAAGCCGCGAATACAGGATTTTGTCAGTAGCTTACGACGTTTATGATTTCCATTCTACTCATACCTGATGAAGGCCGACTGTAAGCGTCGTAAGCCAGTGACAAAACTGAAAACCCTGTATTCGCGGCTACGTCCTATCCCTAACTAAAGACATGGCATGTTGTTCATCTAATAGCAGACCTTACTTCTTTGTCTAATAAAACTTGTGATCCAGCATTGTTTAGGGAAACTGATGACCAGTGGAACTTCAAAGGCCGTTTTCAGTCTGGCCCATACGATGCGGCTTTTTACAACAGGCTTGACCATACTGTTTTCCTCTTCAAGGTTTGCCTTTGGTGGGAGAGTGGTCGAGGGCTAACGACTTGAGAAACCTGTTTACTTTATTGGCAAAATATGGGAGCTTAACCAAAAGCATTTTCCGTGGCTCAATTTCGCATAACTAGATTCGGAAGCTATTCGAAGATAAACGAACAATCTTATTTTGGAATTCGAAATTGGGATTGTTTTCCAGTGTTATACTTAATTTTAGGATGCTAGTCCGTTTTAGTAGAATAGTCAAGTTTGTGTTTGTGTTTAACTTTCGAATTCATTGCTTTCTTCTTAGTTAGTGGACTACTCACTATTAAAATATGGCAAACAGTTTCTATATCGTTTTACAGCATTAAAATTAAACCAAAATTAAACCTTCAAATCAAATAAAAAAATTAAAATTAAAATTAAACCTAAAAGAGAAGTTCTTGCTCGCAGGATGGCAAAGTGTTGCACTACGCGACGGGGCCAGAGGAGAAGACCATAGGAATCTATGACGTCAAGGATTATTTCTGGATGTTCGGCGAGGATTTCCTGCAGAGCAATGGATTCAACGTCGCCGTGCAGTTGTGCGGCAAGGCCGTCTTTGTCAAAGGGAAAAGCAGCCGCGATCGAGCTTCGACCTTTGAGAAGTATCCAATGGCCCCGCTAGAGCTGAAAATGTCGAAAGAAGGCTTCTTTGACTACGCGACTTGGCACTAAGAATGAGAGATATCACAGCCACACAGATGGGGAATTCAAAGGTCTTCTTGAGAAACGTTATGGGAGCTGGTAATAGAGACGCCGCGAATTTGAACTTCCGTCTTGGAAGCACGGCACTTATCGGAAATGTGTGTACTCTGGTCTGCATTTGCTTCTCCTAATGTAAGCGAGCGAACCCAGCTATGCATACGAACTTCCTCTATCAAGGGATTAGGTTGGAATTTACACAGAATTGTGTTAGAGGACTGCACTAGCCGCAACCGTAGCCATGGAATACAGGGTCACGTGTCATTTCTTCGTGGAGCTTCGGTTCATCTTGCTCTGCGAATATTCTTGAGTCCTTCCTGTTTGCGACTCGTGTTTACTTCGACTTCAAGCCACGCGCGAATTTTAATATTCTGACGCGCAGTTAATTGCGCACATCGCCTTTGTATCAACAGACAGATCACTGACTGACGGATGGACGAACGGATTGAGGAGAACAAGAACTACTACCGCGTTCTTTGGAGTGACAAAGATTGTGACGCCTCACTTCACAGATGCTCGCGTTTGTTGTCTTCTGAACGTTGAATCGCGCGCGCTACAGTAGTCGGAAGATCAAGAGGCGGCCGCTGTGCTGGTCATTTGCGTGCGCGGCAAACGACAGCGGCTGTTATCCGCAGCTTTGTAGATTTTGAATACAGAAATAGCAGTCTAACCGCTGTACTGTAGTTCGGCCAGTCTGCCGTTCGATGCCATGGAAATTTATTGCTTGAGCAAGTAAGTTTTATGAAGGCTTTCTATTGTTGGGTGAGAGAGGCGACATACATGTATTGCCGAACTGCTTGCTTAGCGCCTTCTGTGCTGTGTTGATTGAAACACTTTCGTTTCCAGACGTGTCGATCGTCAAGCTGTGTGTCTTGCTAGAACAGAACATCTTTACCAGCTGAGCACAATGAGAAATTCGCCATTTGGCTTCAGTCTCTCCACAAACTGCATGGGCCAAACAATAAAGTATCTAGTGTCAGGCGAGTCGTTCGGGGGCGCAGTATGCCCCACAACAAGCTCCGTTATTAAAAACTTGAGTTTGTATTCTGACTGACATTGCAAAGAGTTGCGTTCTTTCTGCAGAGACTGCGAGAGTTCAACGCCCGCATGCTCCGCTTCATGAGCCCCCGCTTCGCAAGAGGTATTGCATAGCAATATTGATTTCGCCCGCGATTTGGCTTTTAGAGCAAGAACATCCCTCTTTCAAGCAACGCCTTAAAAAAAGTGACAAAAACTTGTAAAAGTTTTGACAAACAATTGACAGAGCACAAAAGAGCGCACTACGAGCAATCAAGCCGTGTCGCACTTCTGCATGTAGCAAAGAGAGATCTTAGCGTTAAAATTTTGAGAATGGCGTTTTCTGCGGTGCGTGCTTGCGTTATTGAAAAATTCATTGTTGCAAACATGAAAGAGCACACCGAGAGCTTTCACCTGACGTGTCGATTGCCACTCTACGACGTAAGACGAGCGAGTTAGAGCCGTTTTGTGCTTTTGCACCTTCGAGTTGCTGTAACTCGCGTAATTCAAACTTTTGAATTTCGACCGATTTGAGAACTGATGATCATTGAGTTGGGAGCTATCCAAAAAGCTCGAGATCGTCTCTCTACGACGCAAGTTGAGCGAGTTAGAGCAACCTTAGCGTCAATATCCCGAGAATGGCGTTTTCCGCGGTGCGTGTTTGCGTACCTAATTGAAAAAACTTTTGCAGACGCATGAAAGAGCACGTCGAGAGCTTTCACCTGACGTGTCGATTGCCACTCTACGGCATAAGACGAGCGAGTTAGAGCCGTTTTGTGCTTTGCACCTTCGAGTTACTGTAACTCGCGAAATTCAAACTTTTGAGTTTCGACCAATGGGAGAACAAATGATCAGTGAGTCGGGAGCTATCCAAAAAGCTCGAGATCGTCTCTCTACGATGCAAGTTGAGCGCGTTAGAGCGATTTTAGTGTCAAAATGCCGAGAATGGCGTTTTCCGCGGTGCGTGTTTGCGTAATTGAAAAAACTTTTGCAGACGCATGAAAGAACACGTCGAGAGCTTTCACCTGACGTGTCGATTGCCGCTCTACGACGTAAGACGAGCGAGCTAGAGCCGTTTTGCGTTTTGGCTTTCTGGTTACTGTAGCGCGCGCAATTCAAACTTTTGAATTTTGAAACCTCTTAGCTGAATGATCAGTGAGTCGAGACCTATCCGTAGAGCCCAAGATCTCCGCTCTACGACTTTCCAACGCCGAGATCTGGGAGCGTTACGGACGGACGTACGTACGTACGCACGCACGCCGAGCTCTCCTAGGGTGTCGCCCGCCTGAGGGCGGGCGAAAAAAATTCTAAATCCCTCAAATTTCGATCGTTAATCCCAAGGACGACTTGCCTGGTTTTGGCCCATGCAATACAGACGTGTACATGTGCACCATCCAACACGTAAAATGCCAGCAAGCGTAGAGAATCGCGGTCTTGATTCTGCTCGTCGTATACCAATTTCATCCAAATTGTGTTCAGGAAACAATTGCCATGAAACATATTTCTCACTTCATCGTTCTCGTAGTATGGTGGGCCAATGGTGTGAAGGTGGAATCTATCAATCCCCCACGCTTTGTTGACGCAGTGAGTTGAATATGACGTGTGGTACCCCAAATCATGACAACTTATTACTTTCGGTAAAATGGCCGCCTTTCCTCTGCAGACCCTCCAAGCTTCACTTCGTTGTATTTCGAACCATATGTTGCAATTGCGAAAGTTTCTGCAACTGTGTAAAACTGTTCAGCGCACATCATATGCGTCTCATTGTCGCTTCGAACAGGAGTGAACATAGCTCCGGTTTCAGTTTCAATAAGTAGGCATACTGAAACTGAAACTCGAATGGCGACTCATGTTTAAACTGAAACTCTACAGGTAGTTTCAGCATTAGTGTGACTGTGAGTCTGGTTTCAGTACTCACTACTGAAAATAGGTCAATTTCCGAATATGATGTGTATCTTTGGCTCATCCTAGACTGTTGTGGCGTATTGGTTATTGATGATAACGAAATAGCTCGAAATGCGCTTTATTAATTCATTAACTGAAACTGAAACTGATAGTGAAACTGCACTGAAAACTTTTACTGATACTGAACTGAAACTGAAACTCAATAACCGTAAATTCTCCGACAGACGGTGAAGGCGCTGCTCCAGAGGGGGGGGGGGGGGGGGGGAGCTGCCCTTTATTAGGGAATTCACAGTAGTTTTTATGGTTACCATTGGCGGATCCATAATTTTGGAAGAGGGGGGGGGGGGGCGGAATTTTTAGGCCGGGGGGAGGGGGCAAGACGCTACAAAAGTGCATCAAAGAATTTGCGCCGCAGGCGAAATTTTTTGCCGATTTTTTGCCTATTTTTGCGGCTTTTCTATTACCAAATTGCCTTAAAATAGCGCCGCAGGCGAAATTTTTTGTTCTGAACATGCTACCGCGCAAATTTTTATTCTTGGGAAGGGGGTATGGGGGGGGGGGGCGGTCTGGCCGAATGGGGGGGGGCGGACACACAACCCCCCCCCCCCCCTAGATCCGCTACTGATGGTCACCCCTTTCTTCGAACAGGTCGACCACATAGCCACGCCGGGCGAGGACCTCGACCGTGTCACCTTCATCAATTTGCTGGACGGCTGGGAGGACTCGCGGGCCGAGCATTTCCGCAAGTCGACGATGGAGAAGGTGGAGGCTACGGCGCACGAGGCGGAGATCGCCAGCTTCTACAGTCTGGCCAAGGTGGACGCTATGCTCTACTGGCCCAGGAAGCACGTCACCTTCTTCTTTCAAGGAGCCGACTACTGGGTCACAGGTCGAGTTGGCCATATCCCAAAATTTTTTGTGTTTTGTATATGTATACTATATATACAATCAAATTTTTTTGTATTTTGCATTTTGTATATATACAAAAATACATACAAAGTTTTTCTTTGTATATGCTTTGTATATTGTATATTTATCTAGTGCTCCAAACCATAAAATCCCTTACAAAATGACATGTCATGACCCCAGTATGATTTGTACATGAAGGTTTGTGGTCGTCCCGGAGCTTCATTGTACTATTGGGTCTTTTAGAATTCAGTGTGCCTTTGTACAGTTCTTGGTACAACACAGCTGTGACAACCAGTACACCCTATACCACACTCCAGCAACCGCAATCTTCGAGAATTGTCATGGATGCAGTATGAAATTACGGTAGAAATACAAATACAAAGTTTGTATATATGCTTTGTTTTGTATATGTATTATCAATATATGTATATATACAAAGAAATATACAAAAAAATGTACAAAACCACTTTGTATATAAAAATATTGGCAACTGTTGTCACAGGTCGAGTTGTTGGGACGGCAGAGCGCCTGTCATGGTCTGCGCGGCGGCACGCCAAACCACAATATGTTCCATGCACCTTTTCCGAGCATCACGATACTTATTTCTCGGGCTGTACTAAACAAAATTGGTTGAAATTAATACTCTTACTTTTACATGCTTCCTCTCTCTCTCTCTGCCTTCAGGCACGTTTACATGAAATGTATACTTCGAACGCGTGTCTGGATGGATTGGATTGGGCTCGGCGATGTGGCGATTGATTAAGCGCATCAACAAACTCATGAACGAAAATCAAAACCAACA